>VWZP01006275.1:777788-837102 GCA_013396995.1 Dicaeum eximium
GCCTAAACCGAGATGCACTACTGTCGTGCATGACTCTATATGTATTTTAAATCGGTTTAGCGATCTCGCTGGCGCATTGTGCTTAGCTTTATGGTTAAATGAAATGCCACACGTCCCGGGTAAAGGTCAAACTTCTTCTCTAATCCGCGGATCCGTGCGGCGGCTACTTAGTCTGCAGCTTCCTCCTCTGGTTTACAAAACGTGTCACTAGCGGTGATGTCGTGTGGAGATTGCATAAAATAACCCACAGTATATTTTATTTTTTTATACATATATATAAAAAGCGCAGCCAACCCTGTTCTTTTAACACTTGTCTAATATTAGATCGCTGGCTGCTGCCAGAGCTTTATACGGCGCGTTGTAAACGGTGCAGCGGTACGGTGTCTCTGAAGTCTCCTTTCTAGCCGTGGCACAGGTCGTTGTTCCTATAAGTCGTAAATATCTGAGTCGGAGGTACAAGATAAACGAGGTACCTAAACACATTCATAAGCATCAGCCCGTATTTAAGTTTATAAATACCGTGCGAGCGGTGCCCTTTAAATCAAGCTCCAGATGAACGGGGCTGAGGGCTAATCGAAGTAGATCGCTACGAGTCCCCGATTGCTTTTCACTTCTTTCTCAGGGATTTCCACAAATCTAGAAATGATCCTTCCAGTCGCCTGGAACGGGGCGGCGACNCCGGTAATTTATTGCATCGCTTTTAATATCCGAAAGGCTGGCTTGTTTGCCGAAGCTCGCGGCGCTCCGTCGGTGCCATCGGCTCTCGCAGAGGTTTTTTTTAAACCCCGCGTAGCCCTCCCCGCCGGCTGCCGCTGCGCTGCCGCTGCTGCTGCCGGCTCCGTGGCTTGTGCAGTGGAAACTGGCAGGCTGCCAGGCGGAGCTCGGAGGTGGAAAAGAGTAAAGGCGCCAAAAGGGAACTCGTGCGCCGCTGCAATTCTCCTCCCGACCCGCTTCCTGGCTCGCTGCAGCCGCCGGCCCCGCCGGGCTTCCTCCAGGCGCCCCCCGCCCCTCCACGCCCCTCACTGGGACTTTCACCTCGCAAACTCGCCGGCAGGCACCCCGGGGTCACGGGGGTGGAGAGGGAGGGGGAAGAGGAGGCTGCCCTGTCCCGGCTGGCGCTGCCATCGTCTCCTCTCTCCCCCGGAGGCACGGAGAAGTGGAGTCTTCCTCTTCCTCCTTCTCCCCCTCCCCGCGGGCATCGGGTTTTTCTCGTTTCCACGCCAGCAGCGTGTTAACAAAACTTTGCTGCTGCTGGCGTCAATGGCTGCCAAAAGTCTGTTGACGTTGCGAGGGAGACCCGAACGTTTCCCTTTTTAACCAGCTGCCCGAGCAGTGCGGTGTGTGCCTGTGCCTGCCTCTGCGGCGCGGGGCCGGCGGGGCGCGGGCAGCGCGGGACGTGGGTGGGTGTTCCCGGCTCGGCTCAGCACGGCACGCCGGGGCCCCGCTCGGCAGCTCGCCGGGAGGCAGGTTAGTGCTTGCAGGCGCTTTTCACAACTGGTTTCACACNCCTGGGGCGCGCTGGCGATGGCCCGGTGGGTGACAGGAGGAGGGAGGGAGAGACGTGTCCTGGGTTTCCTCCGTGCGCTGGGGCGCTCAGCCCGCCGTCGGGGTTGCATAACGGGACCGGCTGCGCCCACCCCCGCGGAAGCTGGGTATAAATAGGTGCGGTGCCCCCCGTGCCCCCTCCGCTGACTCCCCCGTCCCCGCAGCGCAGAGCGCTTGTGGCGCTGCCGGCGTTTGGCCGAGCCTCCGTGAGCCGGTATGCCCGATAGGCAGCTGCTTGTGGGGAGAGAGAGGAGGGGGAGGGACAGGGTGTGCGAAGAGTTAAAAGTCTGCTGCTTGTTGCAATGAAATTATGGCTGGCAGTGGCGCCGCTGCTCGTTCAGCAGACCTCCACTTTTAAACAGTTCACAAGAAGTTCATCAGGGCGGCGATGATTGTAACCGCGCACACGCGCGCACCCAGGGCGCACAGCGAGCAGGGGTGGCTTTGGGGAAGGGGCTGGCAGCCCTCGGGGGCACGGGCTCTGACCTGTCTGGTGGCTCCGGGACATCCCACCGTGTCCCTGCGACCGGGCAAGTTTTGCCCTTGCTCGAGTGGTGGTGGCTGTGGGACGTGGGGCCTCCAGGTTACCCTCTTTTGGCTGGGGAAGCTCTCACTCCCCCCATGCAACTTCAGCGTTTCGCTATCTGCACGTGTCAGGGGATTGATGGGCTCTAGTTCAGGCACCTCGCCTTATCTTAATGATACATTTCCACTGAGGAAACCGGGCGGGCGCAGGCAGCCCCTCTGGGGAGCTCTGGCCCCAAAGGGAAGCGGGCACAGGGAGCGGGACTGTGCTGTCGAGGCCCTTCTCTGAGCCCGTGTCTGTCCCTTACAGATGAGGCAGCGCACGGGGTGGCTGCTAACCTTACGTAAAACCCTAAATCACTCTCTCCATGCTGCTGCTGCCTCTATTGAAAACATTACGAGCGGCGCATCTGGAAACCAGTAAATCTGTCCAGAAAATGTCTTTCCAGTGGAATAACTCCTTTTGAATGATAGCGCGGTAACTAACCTCCGTGGATTTTTGTTTCCTCGCGGCGATTCGTGCGGACTTCATTAGGAAAAGCTAACGGTTGTGGAGAAAGGAGGGTCAACGTGCCGTTTCATTAATATACATTTGTTCCAGACGTGGAGTTTTGCACAAAAGGCCTCTCTGAGGGGAGAAAAAAGTGTTGGGGAACAAGGCTTTCCTGCCGTTTCAGTTCTTAAACCTCTCTGAACGTGTGTGAAGTATTGTGTTAAAGGCCCAATCTGGGCTTCTTCCCTATTAAATGCCAAAGTGATCATTTGCATATTTTGTAGCCTGACAAAGGAAATGAGTTTGCTGGGGAAGCACGGATGCTTTGGGAGACGTTAGGCATTAAACTCCCAGTGGTCAATCGCCCGTTACTGGCTTGTGTGTGTGTAAAAGGAGTATCATGCCTTCTGCTTAAAGGCTTCTATTTTTGTGAGAGAGGAAGAGCTGAGGGATATCCTGTGCATTAAAGGCTCCCCCTACTTATTAACCCAGCATTTAGCAGCAGGATGCAGGCTGAAGCTCAGTCAAAAGAAACAACTCAACCTCCGAAGAGCAATTAAAATCTTGCACTGGAATAAATCATGCGCCGCGATAATCCTGTTAATAAAATGCAGCTTGTCCTGACACTTTGCTCATGCAGCAAACTGGAATTTAATGCGAGCGGAGGTGGCATTAGGCAAGGTAGAGGGGAGGAAAAGCCTTTCCCTCTCTGCCACTGGATGTGAAAATGTGGTTACCTTTCACCTGCCTCTCTGGCTGCACACAGCGCCGATCCTCTTGGACTGCTAATACTTCTCCAGTGAGCCCGCTAATGATTTCTTTCCCTGGAGTGAGCAGGCATCATTGAATTACTGAAAGCACTCGCAGCAGCAGCAGCAGCAGCAGCAGCAGCAGCAGCAGCAGCACAGCAGCTCCGATGCAGAAGCCACCAGGGCTCCTCACTTAATCAAATCAAGGGGTGGGGAGCTCGCCAACCCACTTACTATTTTTAACCCCTTTCTCCAAGTTAGTCACGTGCAGACGCTAAAAGGGAGGGTTTTATTTAGATGCCTTCTGTAGCAGTGTCTCCTCAGTTTTAAGTCCTCGTGTAAAAGCCTTATCAGCAATCAGCATGGCTAATACATGCAGTATGTGGTTGTTCTTGCCATGCTCTCCTGCTCCTGTGTGTTCGTAATGCAGGGCTTTTGTGAGCGCCTGTGGGTTGTTTGAATGTTCCCCCAGGCTCACGGGGTCTCCCTCCTTGGTTCAGTCTATGTGAGATGAAGATTTGGGGACTGGTGTGTACTTGGCCGGCTGAGTCATTTCTTGTGGAAATGAAATGCTGCGGAGAAACTTTTATTTGTCGATAGTCTGGAATGGTTCTTAATTTTCTGGATGTGCGCTGGGGAAAAGATCCATCTCCTCTGACCTATAAATGCCCTCAATTTGCTCCTTTATTGCCGGGTATCTCCCTTAGCGGTTAACGTAGGCAGCTCACTCCCCGCACCAATCCTGCATTCATTATTAATTACCCGGAGGGAGGCTGGCTGCTCCGCTGTGATGTTTGCACTTCCTCCTAGACAAATCTGCTCAACTTCTTTTTTTCTTCTTTTTTCTTCTTATTTTCTTTTTTTAATAGAATATAAAACCGTGAAGAAAAGCGTTGATTTTTTAAGAAGACGTCATGCTTTCTGCAACTCCCCTGTATGGCAATGTTCATAGCTGGATGAGCAATGAAAGGGTCCGCATGTGTGGAATTAATGAAGACAGGTAAATATTTAAGCTTCTGGCAAGTTAAACCACACTGTAATTCTGCAGAGCGAGGTCTCAGAGTTTGCTCGCTTCCCTAATACTGGAGCAGAAAGCTGCCACCTTGAATCGAGATCAGCCCAGCTTGGAGGGAGGGCAAAGGGAGAGAGTCAAGACGTGCCTGAGAGCAGTAGAGCAGATGCTGATTTACTATGGAACAGGCAACCTGGGTCAGTGAAGTGGGGAACGCCCCCAAAGCAGCCTTTGAATGTGCTTTTACAACTAATTTATTATTTTGCATTTGTGAAGGGGAATTAAACCAAATAGTGCACGTTTTCTTGTAGCGACTCTGCGGCAGAGGGGCTCGTGCCTGCAATCTGGTGTTCCCTGCCTTTGGACCAACAGCTTGTCATGTGAAATAGGATCAAGTAGTGTCTGTCTCCCACAAGTGAATTTCTCCTCCTCCCCACCTTTTTTCCTGCTGAATATAATTCAGTTGATGATCAAAATTACATTGTTTGGTGGGGTGACACAGACACTGGAAAGTGTCCCCTTCCCTTAAATCCCAGCTTTTTAAAAAGCAAAATTATGCTGGACAGAAGCTGCAGATGTGCCTCCAGTTCTCTGTGTCAGTTTTGTGTGGTTATAGTGCTTCTCTCTCTTTTCATTCTCTGTTCTCACTGTTGTGTGAAAAGCCTTCAAAAAGCTGGTGGAAGTTTTTGGTCTTTGCAGGGAATACTATTTGCAAACATAAGCTGAAGGAAAACAGCCAAGCATCTCACTTTGCTTTCTCACCCTCCCTCCCCACTTTCCTCCCAGTTGTTCAGGGATAATAACTCTATGTGCTACCTGCAGAGAAGGTGAATCTTTTAAAAACAAATGGATTAAAATTGCATTTCTGCTTAATGGTGATGATGTGCCTTTAAGCACTTCGATTGAAAGGGGTTCTTTTGGGTAATGCTGAAACTTTCCTTCTGCTGCATGTCAGTGATTTTTATCCCTGGGATTTAAAATTTGTCACTAAGGTATATTCTTTATTGGTGATTTCTGGGATAACAAGTCCCAGAGCTGAAACACTGGTATGGCACAGATGTGCAGCTCCCTCTTTAGCATGGAAGAGCTGATGTTCATATGATATTAGAGTGTGTGTTTTAATTTTATTCTCAGCAGCGTTTATGGATGGTATATGAACAGAGTATGTTTAAAATGGGATGTTCTCCCCCCGGAAAAAGGAAAGGGCAAGGAGCAAAAGCGAAGACCTTGACAAAAACTGCTTGCTTTGGAAGAGGCTGCTCTGAGATGTACTTGGTGTGTTCTCATTGTCAAATCCCTTTATACTTATTTTCAAATGGTCCTTGCTTTTCAAAGTAGTCAGCATGTATGGGTACAGAAGAGGATAAATATGTTATCTCATGGGACTTCTCTAGGGGAATCAAAATATGGAGGTGATATGATACTGTACTGATCCGAGATGTGCAGGATGTTTTCAAATAGTAACCTTCTGTTTTTCAATAGGAAAATTCCCGTTAATGATGGTGATGCACCGAAAAGCAGACTGGAGTTGAGGGAGGAAAATCACCTGAATCACGCTGTGGTAAGAAGTTACAAGCTTCATGCTGCATATGAATCTGTGCCTGCCCTCCCCACCACAACCACAACTCCTGCCCCTGGCTGTTATTATGTGGTCCATTTGGAGAAATGATTAAAACACTTTCCTGTTGCAACCCTAGTGGGCTTGGGCACTGTTTCTGTGAAACAGTGAAGTTGGGGCTTTGTTTATTTATCTTGTTAATCTCTTGATGCTTTGTGATATGTGTTGTTGTGTGACTTTGGATTCTTAGTTTTCCTGTTATGTATAATGCCATGAGGAATACCAGCATGTGTAACAAAAATAGTTCATGTAAGCATTAAGGACATCAGTGTTTCAGCAAAGTTGGTGGGGTTTTCCTTTCTTTGAGTCTGCATGGGAAGCAGCAGGTGAGAAAGAAATTTGATGGCAGACCTTTCTTCATGCTCCATCCTCAGATGCCTTGCCTCATGAATCATGTGGCAGTGGTGCACCCTAGAGCAGAGCTGTGGTGGTGGGAGAAGTCCTGGAGGAGGAGGAGGAGGATGAGGATGAGGAGGGCAGGCATTCCATCCTTCTCTTTCTGGTCCATGCCACAGCCCCCATTCTCTTGCTCTGAGAGGGCTGGGGCTGAAGAGCCAGTAGTTGCACTGGACCAGTGCCTCTGAGCATTGTCTCTGGACCACTCCTGGCTGCTTGAGTCCTTACACCTTTGTTCCTGGCTGTTTGAATTTTGGATTTGGAGAGATCGGTGTTCATGTTTGTGGTGTTACTCATGCTGCTCCGTAGGTTCCTGTTCTCCCATTTTCCAGTGTAATCAGCCTCTGTACGTTTTCACAACAAACAGCATGTTTGCATTGTTACTGTTTCTCGTCCAAAATGCTGATCTATCTGTAGCTTGAATGGTAGTTGTGTTAGTGAGATGTGAAAGTAACATGCTTCTTGTTCTGTAAAGGTGGATGCAACTACAGCACATCGCATCGACAGTCTTGCAGCTCTGAGTATGGACAGGTCTGGGCTCATGCGAGAAGGACTCAGAGTCCCCAGTAGCATTGTCTATTCCAGCTTGTGTGGACTTGGCTCGGAAAAATCGCGGGATGCTACGGGTTCGATAGCCAGCCTGGGATTTACTCCTGAAAGAAATCCAGAGATACAGTTTAAGTCTAATCCCCCTGAAGCGGTGGAAAGCGCAGCTGTCTCTGGAAAAGCCCCGAACGGTTTCAGCGCTATATACAAAACGCCACCTGGAATACAAAAAAATTCTGTCCCAACAGGGGAGACAATGGGTTTGGACCGAGCTGCGGGTGACAGGCAGAGTCCCCTCGGTGTCAATGGTGCTAGTTACCTAAGGCTCCCCTGGGTAAACCCCTACATGGAGGGTGCAACGCCCACCATATACCCTTTCCTTGACTCACCAAATAAGTATTCGTTGAACATGTACAAGGCATTGCTACCTCAGCAGTCCACCTACAGCTTACCGCAGCACCTGGCTTACTCGCCCGTATGTACGAACGGTGAACGTTTTTTATACCTGCCTCCCTCCCACTACGTTGCCCCTCACATCCCTTCATCACTGGCGTCGCCCATGAGGCTCTCGACTGCTTCAGCTTCACCAGCAATCCCACCTTTGGTGCACTGTCCGGATAAGAGCTTGTCGTGGAAGATGGGTGTGAGCCCAGGCACCCCTGTGGACACGCACGCCTACCCCCACATCCAGAGCAGCAAGCAGCCCCGGGTCCCCACCGCCAAGCCAGCCCCTGCCAACTTGCCAGCGGATCCCGCACTCCTGCTGCCGCACTCGCCCCGGCCATCTCCCCGCCTCCCCCTGCCTGCCCAGGTCGGGGATGCCTATGCTGATTTCCACAAACATTTCCCCAGGATCACCACCTCTCCCTCCTCTGCTGTTACGCTCCCAAAGCCCTACGTGAACATCGGCAGTGAATTTCCACCTGCTCGCCTCTCCAATGGGAAGCTTCCCAAAGGCAGTGATGCTGGGGAGGCACCCCTGCCATCTGCCCCCCACTCACGGAAAGCTGGCCACGACCGGAAAGAGAGCAGGTCTCCCCCACTCCTGGAAAAGCAGACCCCGACCAAAGATGTCACCGACAAACCGCTGGACTTGTCAGCGAAAGTGGTTGATGCGGAAACTGCTGGCAAGTCGGACCACAGTAAGAAAATCATGCCAACGGTGCTGGTGCATGGAAGGGCAGGAGGGGGGACACACTTGCCAGGCAGTGACATCGTCCAGAAAGAAACCATGTCTCCTGGGAACAGCTGCCCCATCTACAGGCCCGAAATTATCAGCACAGCGCCATCCTCCTGGATCGTTCCTGGTCCCAGCCCCAGTGAGGAGGCTGGGAAGAATGTCCAACTGAAAAACAAGGCACTGGACTGGGTTATGCCACAGCCACGGAGTTCCTCCTGCCCCAGGATGGGTGGCACGGAAGCAGTGGTTGGCAGTGTTTCAGGGACGGTGTCAGCGGGGGGGCGGCCGGCGTCAGCGTCACCGGCTCCCAATGCCAACGTGGATTGCGCCAAGGCAGCCCGGAGCTCTGCAGAGAGCACCGCCTCAGTTATTCAGCACGTCGGGCAGCCCGTTGCCGCCCCTGCGAAACACAGCAGTAAGGTGGCCAAATCCTGTGGTCAGGAAGCCAACTTCAAGGCGACCGAGACTGCCCTGGCCTCTAGCCCCATCTTCCTGCCGCCCAACGAGGCGTTTCGCTCCCCGCCTTTGCCCTACCCCAGGAGCTACCTCCCATATCCAGTGCCGGAGGGGATCGCCATCAGCCCTCTCACCCTCCACGGGAAAGGACATGTCTACCCTCACCCTGTCTTGCTGCCCAACGGCAGCCTCTACCCCACCCACTTGGCTCCCAAACCCGGCCTCCCTTACAGCCTGCCAGCTGGGAGGGGGGAGTTCATGACCTACCAGGATGCGCTGGGAGTGGGGATGGTGCACCCCATGCTGTTGCAGCATTCGGCTTTGGAGATCAATAAGGAGGAGAAGACGGAACGGAGGTCACGGTCTCATGAGAGGGTCCGCTATGAGGACCCGGCTCTGCGGGGCCGATTGCCAGAGCTCCTGGAGAGTGGTGGGAAGATGCATTTCGAAATGCCCAGCGACAAGAGCGTGAAATTGCACCAGAACTCTGGCCATAGTAAAAACTCTGCAAAAAGCGACAAACACCTCTTCCCAGATCTTCTGCGAGACGAGCAAGAAGCTAAGAGTGAAGCAAATGTAACGAAAGCCAGCTTTGCTACAGAAAGCAGTAATCAGACTAATGACCCTACAAAGCACAAGGTAGAGCAGGCGTCTCAGCACAGAGATTTTATTGTAATGAGAGAGGAGTTTGGAAGAAATAATGATGTTCACGAAACCTATAATTTCAAGCAAGCCCAGAGTTCATCAGTGTTCGGCTTAAGGAAAGAAGATTTATCCGTGAGCCAGCCTAAAGAGAGAGTGGCGGTCCAGCCTTCTCCTGTTTTCTTGGAAAGCGCACACGAGAGCGATGCTCCAGCTCTGGCTTTTGGCAAGGTGCAGGAGGACGCGAAGCCATTCTGCATGGGGACCGCGCCGCCGAGCATCGATGCCAGCCAGACCTATACCAAAGACGGAGCCGACGATGCGGAGTCTGCTGATGGCAAAATACTGAAACCCAAGCCGTCTAAACTGGCCAAGAGGATCGCAAACTCTGCTGGTTATGTAGGTGACCGATTCAAGTGTGTGACGACTGAACTCTACGCCGACTCCAGCCAGCTCAGCCGGGAGCAGCGGGCGTTGCAGGTGAGCCCGCGCGGTCCAACAACCGCCGCGCTTTTTGTTGTTATTTCTCTGTTGTAAGTCACAGTTGAGTTTTTAAAGTTGAGAGAAGCGACACAGATGGGGAGACCAGAAAATTTTTTTGTTGGGGCATACTCACCATAAATGGTTTTAAATAGCAAAGTAAGTTTATTAATGAGTGAGGCGATGTAAAGAACAGTATGTGTGGCTTATAGGTATGTACGGGCTAGCAAGCTTTAAAGGGCTTTTACTAAGATCTGATACAAATGTTAATGCACGTTAATGCAATGTTTGTGCAGTTTTGAGGGGAGTTGGACAGGCATGCATGTTACCTGGGCGCTGGCTGTAATTTCTGAGCTGGCCTGTAGTGCCAGCTAGCACAATGTACCCAGAAGTTTTGATTAGTATGCCAAACTCACCATTGGATGGTGAGGAGTTGCAGTCATGCATTAGTGGGTCTCAGGCAATGTTGGTTCCAAGGGAGCACGTAGGGAAGAGTAGGAGTGGTATTGAGGTGGATGTTAAGGGATGATAGACAGATATTGTGTAGGAATATTCTTAGGGTGTTTTACTTTTAATGAAGGGATGAGTTAAGCCAAATTGTTTTGCATTGTTAAGAAAAGAATTGGTTTATGCTTATAAAAATGGATGAAATTATCTAAATGATCCATTGAGTGCCCATTTTAATTACATAGATGGAAGGATTACAAGAGGACAGTATTTTATGTCTACCTGCTGCTTACTGTGAGGTCAGTTCTTCAAATTTTTATTACTAGACTCTTACATAAACCTTTGAGTTAAATTTCATTTCCAAATACACAAAGGGAAGTTTGTGGGCCATGGTCGTCTTTATTCATTGTACAGTTTTGTGTTGTTGTTGTTGTTTTTTTTTTTAATTATTATTTTATTTTATTTTATTTTGGTTTTGTCTCTTTTTGCCTCCAAAATGGAATGTTTCTGTTTTATATATAATATACATTTATATATAATCTTTTTTATATATATATATATATATATATATACTTATATATGAAAGAATTATGTGGCTATTTGCATATAATATGCTAGAACACTGTTTTACAAGTCAGGTGTGTTAAAAATCCTACCCTTAGCTGTTTATCTGAAACCCTGGTTTTGAGTCAATTTTTGTTTGGAAATGCTTTCATGTAAGGTAAGGTAAATGAAGTAGTTTTTATTGCAAGACTTTTTTTTTTCATATCAATTCTCTTTCTAGCGTGCAATGATGCGCTTCTCAGAGTTGGAGATGAAAGAGAGAGAAGGCCAAACAGCTACCAAAGACTCAGAGGTCTGCAGATTCAGCCAGGCAGATTGGGAAAACTTGAAAGGAAACAGTGAAAAGAAGCCAAAGTCTGTTGCTCTGGAAGATGCCATTGCTGACCAAAATGACAATGACAGATGTAAGCGAATTTAGATGGCTTTCTGAAGCGTGTATGTGTCTCTTTGCCATGGCAGCTTGCAGCAAAGCAAGCAAATCTTCGTGTTCTCACTGTGTTGCTGGTGAAAGTCACTGACCTCATCCTCTGCAGGTGCTGAGTTGCCACGGCTGGTACCCTCTGTGCTTGTTTTGGGGTTTGCAGGTTTCTGGTTGCCATTGCACCTGCTTTTCAGGAGATAGTTAACTGTCTGTCACTGAGTCACTGCCTTAGAGAGATCCTCCTTTTAACTGATGGGGTGCTACATCAGCCAGTGAAAGCAGAGGTCCCAAGGTTATATTGAAAATACAGAAAGGATACGGGGGAAGACAGGAAAGCAAGGAGGAGTTCAGCTTCCTGAAGTTGCAGTAGCAGTGAGATGTGCCAGTATTGGAGTCTTCAAAGCAAGGATGGAGGACAGGAGAGTGAAGGGAGGTGGGGAGGAATGTGATCTGCCAGGCTGGCTTGTCCATAAAAGCTGGCAGTAACAACTCCAAATGATAAGAAGCTGCTTTGCCTGGGTGACTTCTGCTGCAGTGGCTGGGAGGTGTGTGAGGCACAGGGTCTTGCAGGCAGAGTCTGTGAAATTCCCTGTGGGGCTGTCTGTTCCCTCTGGGCTGTACCAGGGTGTCAGAGGGCTATGGAAAATGCAACGTCCTAAAAATAGGATAAACTTAAAAATAAATAAATGGTATTAGGGGATATTTTTTTGCTATGTGCAAGAAAGGTCACTTCTTTTTTGTTTGCACTCTTGCTAAGCATATGGCTTCTGTCAGTTTCCACCTTTTTATTTTTTTTTGGTTTTACCTAGGTATTTAAGGATCAGTTCCTTCTGTTGCTACTTTGTTTTGAACAACTCAGAAAAAAAGATCTGTGCTGAAAGCGTTGCGAAACAAGAGGAATTGTACTGCAGACTGCGCTCTCTGTGTGTGTGTGTGTGTGCATGGCTGTGTAACTCAGTGGTTAAGTGTGCTCTTTGGTAGGTGGAGATTCATGAGTAGGGCTAGTAGAAAATTTCATTCAGGCAATTTAATAACTTTGAATTATCATTCTGGTTTTTGGTTAATGCTTTTGGCGGAGAGCATGCTGGTCAATCATACTTGCTCGGTTACTCACCTAAATTCAAGTTACTGTGGCGTTGCTATCACGGAAACGACAGCCTCAACAAAAATTGGTGTGGCAAAATAGCAAGGGAAAGTTTTAATTGTGGAAGTGGAGAGGGTAGCAGGGTGGGGAGAAGCAGGCTGAGCCGCTGGGAGCTGTGCAGCCTTTCCCTTCTCCAGTCTGTATCGAGGTAGCTTTGGGGAGGAAGGCACAGCTGCCTTTGCAGTCCCTGTACTAGAGCCGAGAGCTGGGCAGGCTGCTGCCCTGCCTGTCCCCATTGCAGCCTTCCTTGCTCCTCGGAGGACTTGGGCTGCCCTGGCGATGTCCTCTGTTAAATTCTACCCTGGGTGTGCAGGAAAGCTAGAAGAGCAGCAGGAGCAGTCCTGCTGGCTTGTTCTGGCTGCAAAGAGGGTCCAGCAGGGAGGGGGATGATGGGCTGTGGAGCTGAGGTGGGGGTGCAGGGGATTAACAGAGGGAGGGAGGGAAGGCAGGCTCAGGGACACAGGGCTGCTTGTGGAGGGGCGGCAGGGGGCTGTGGAGAGGATGAGTGCTAGAGCATAATTGTATGCTGAAACCCCTCCCCCCATCCTTGCAAAAGGCTGATGATATGGTTTGTCTGTAAATTCACCATTTAGTGAGATCTCTGGCACTTGAATCTGCTGGCTAAAATTTGTTTGAGACTGTTAAATAACTGTTGGAAGCAGGGAAAGTATGTTCGGTCTTATGTTAGTTCATTCCTTTCCTCTGCTAATTAGCTTTGACTTAACAGGCTATTTCAGACTTTGGCCAAATGTCTAAACTCCTAAAAGCATGGATCTGTTCTGCTGAGGGAGCTCCTTTTTTTGTACGCCCGCCTGGGCAGCAGCAAATACTTACCAGCACAGATTCAGGTCTCAGTAAAAGTTTTTTATCGTGGTGGTTCACCTCCTGCCCCTCGGGATAGCAGCTGATAAATCAGGAAGCCGAGTTTCACACCTCTTGAATGCCTCTACTGTGGTGGCTTGGGCTCTCTACTGGGGCTTGAGCCACCAGCAGCTTAATGCATCTCTCAGTGAGTGACTGGCAAAGGAGTGATGAGCTCTGCCTTCTCTTCCCCTTCGGTGAGAGCCAGGGCTGCTTATCTTTTGCCTTCCCTTTGCCTTCAGTTTCTGACCACGCTGTTGGTGTGTTTGGCTTTCAAGCTCCTGAACGGGAATGAGCTGATGGTTTTGAGCCTCTTCTGTTTCCTTTCTGCCTCCTGCAAGCAATCTTGCTGCTTGAAAAGTTGTTTCCCTGTGTTTCATCTGGTGCTAGCTTGAAAGTGAAACAGCCGTGCCTTTACCTGTGAGAGGAGGGAATTTAGGAGTGAAACCGTTCTGCCCCCAATGCCGGCACTTCACCTGCCTGATGTCAGCGGGGAGGAAGGAAACTGCATCCAAAACTGTGCTTGTGGCAGGGAGCCAGCTCCCAGGGCTCCCCTGCTGCCGTGCTTGGCATGGAGCGCCAGAGCTGAGAGGGGCCCTGGCAGCTGCCTGCCCCCTTGGCTCCTCTAAACCTACCAGTGCAACAAAAGGCTAAATAACACAGGCAGGTGATGCTTACAGCGGCATTTGATGGGATGGCAACTGCTTTTTTTTTTAGCTTGTCCTAGGACTTGCTGTTTTTCCTAGCTGCATTGCACATGCATAGACTTTTTTGGAAGCACACGAAGGCACAATATCCGGTTCCTTAAACTTTTCCTCTGACTTGGCAGTGTGGAGTTTTCTGTACTGGGAGTCTCCTTAAGTTTGAGCATCGAGCCTTCTGGGGAAGGGTAAAAGAGGTGGGCTTTTGTTTTGTTCAGCTTTTTGTTTTGCCTTTTTTTTTTCCTAAAGGCCCAATTTAAGGCAGGTAGCCATGTTAGCTAATTAATGAGCAATTACAGCCGATCAGTAAATTAGAAGTGCTTCAGTTCTCTCCCATCTCTAGGTTTTGCTGGGCATCTGAGACCAGGCATCTGAGAGCAGCCACAAAGCTGCTTTGTTGCCAAGGTGACTTGTAAATGTTGCTGAGGCAATGCTGCTCCGGTACATTTTCATGGCACAAACATGATAAATTATGGGATGCATATGTCATGAGTCATAGGATTGTTCAGAGATCAAGTGATTTAAGCTATTGGCACGGACACACGCATCAATACGGGCACGTGGTGATCGCATGTCGGTTCACAGCAAAGCTCTCCCAGAGGTCCTGAAAATCACACCCGAGTGCGAAAGATTGAATGAATTCTACAAACTGAATTTCTTCATTGGGGAGCATGACTTCAGCTGTTTATTTAATTTTCTAGGATGGAAGACACTGCCTGTTAAAACCTTAGCTGGGCAAAGTTACCCCAATATGTTAGAAGCCTGATCTTAAAGCATGAGGTGATGAGGAAAGAGTTAAAGCAGTTGGTATGTGTGAAGGTAAATGGTGCAATGTGCCAAAACACATTGCACAATTGGTCTTAGCCATGTAGTGAGGTACCAGTGTCCCTTTGCATGGTGATGCTCTGCTTTTCATTTTTCTTGCTGGTCTGTGTGTACACTGGAACAAATGAAAGATGGGGGCAGTAAACATGTCCTTTGCCATGGTCAGTTATTACCTTCCTGCCACAGGACATAGTAGAAAAAAAAAAAAAGGAAAAAAAGAAAAAGTCTGTGCATTGAGAGTGGTGGTTGCTTGTTTGTGCACTATGGTAGGCTTGGACAGAATGAAACAAATGTGAAAAACTCCCAAGCAGATATACGTGGAGGGAAAAGTTAAATCAGTTGGGTTCCCTCTGCCCCATGGGATACTCAGAATTGAGGATATCTTAGGGAATTTCTTACTGTTGTTGTGATCTCCCTGCTGAATACTGGGTTTTAGCATTTGGATAGTAATTACTGTTCTTGGATGAATAAAGGGTGCCTTGCATATAAGTGAGCGCAATGAGAGGTTGCTCCAGAGAAGAGGAAAGGCTGTTTTTAGCTGCCATGTTATTTGAACAAAAGAATCTGCAGCTTAAACACTAAGATATGTTTCCTTGTTTGCATTTCATGGGAGGGTCTGGTCTTGTTGACAGCAGTTGACAGCAACAGGAAGATGGAAAAACGAAAGAAAGTTTTTTTGGGTAGCGTGTTTGTGCGTGTCTGTAACTGCTTTTTGTGAGATTGTAACCCGTGCACTAGGAAGATACTGCTTCAGACAGAAACCAGCTGTGAAGAAGCATCTTCTTAATTCTTCCTTGTTTCTAGATGGGTAGGACAGTGAGAAATGGTCTGAATTGTTGGTGCTGGTTGTCACAGCTGGTGTGAGACTGGCAAATACTGGAGGCTTGAGGAAGGAACACATTTAAGAGTTTAATCTCCTTACTCATAGAGGTGTGTTGCTATGAGAACTCAGCATTTATCCTGTGTTTCTGGCTACCTCACCACTGTTTGAATAATGATGATACGAGAACTCCCAAGTATTTTGTTGTTGTTTTCTTCCTCAGGCAGAGAAAACGATGTTGTAGATACATGGCACGGGAGGGGGGTGGCGGGAACAAAAGCAGATAAATTCTCCTCATCCTTGTTGGGCACGCACGTTACGCTTATGTTGCCGCGCTTCTTGTTGACATTTGTATCTTAATTTGGGGAGACATTGCGTCTGATCCCGCTTGCTTGCAAAACGGTTTGAGGACAGAGCGGAATCCGGTGGTAAAATATTAATAGAGCCTGCGCTCCGTGAGGCAGCCGCAGCTGTGCCGGGGGCAAAACTTCTGGGCTTGCGACGTGTCCGTGCAGGCTGCGAGGAGAGCCTGACAGCCCGTGGGCTGTGCCGTGTCCCCAGCAGCGAGTGACCTTTGTTCCTTGGCACTGAGAACCCGGCTGCGGGAGAGGCGGCAGCCGGAGCGCACAGGCAAGGACACGTCCTGCGCGGCTCCCTGGCTGCGCCGGGGCTGCGCTCCCGTCTCCATCTCCGTGCAGGGTGATTACACAACCGGGATTAGCGTGCGGAGATGCCGCTTCCCTAATGGTCTTAGCTGCAGGAGCGAGAGGGATTTCAGAGCCGCGTGTGCAGCCGGCGGTCCTTGAGAGGGATTTCTGGCTCGGCAGCTGTGGAGATGCAGCTCTGCTCCCCTGAGGGTCCCTCTGGGATGTGACCAGGCAGCGGAGGCCAAGGTGTCACGGAGCTGCTGGCAGCGAGGGCTTTTTGGATGAAGCGCAGTAGGTGTGTGCTGTTCCTCCCGGCGTGTGGAGCCCCGGGGAAGGCTGACAGCGACAAGCTGTTAGCGAGGTCTCCCCCTCTTTATTTTTCAGCAGTCTGAGCGAGCGGCGCTTGACATCCCTGTGCCAAGTCCTCTTGCAGACAGAGAAGGAATTAATCTGCAGCAGGTTGCTTTTGGTGGTGGCAGGCTGGAATTAGCTTGCTGTTTCCTGCAAGCCGTAAAGATTAAGACCATCACCCCCACCCCCCCCTACAGCCTGCTACTTCCTTTGACCCTGCGAGAGCTTCTCTGGGAATTGGTCAGGATGTGCCTGCCTTTTCTCAGGCCAGACAGTGTTAGGAGCAGGAAAGTTACCCCAGTGTAGCGACTCTCAGCGTGAACCATGGCGCGTAGCTGTTGGTGCTGCTGGAGATGAGAAGGCTCTAAGACAGCAGGGTGTGGCTGGGAGTGCCATTACCTGATCTCTTCAGGGAGACTGACCACAGAAGTATAATGTTTCCTTATGAAAGGACGAAAATAGCAGATTGCATTAAAAATGTAAAACGAAATCTGATAGACGCATTTATTTCTATTGTGATACTTAAAACGTGGCTGGGCCAGCTGCTTTTATGCTGTGTGAAACAGGACTGCTGGTGCTTTTTGGTGTGGTTATAGGGTACAGCTGTGGGGCGGTGTCCTCATGCCAGATGTGCGAGCACAGGGTGCTGCCAGATTCATTCTGACCTGGGGGGACTCTGTGATTTAGGGAGTACTTACAGTCGTGGTAAGCTGAGATACCTGTTCTCTGGAACATCTCAGCTTGTTGGCTGGAAGAAGTGTGACAAAGTGCATTTTAAAGTCTTGGAAGGAGCATGTGTTGGCCAGACGGCCTTGTGGAGCATCGCATCGCTGAGCAGCGGAACAGCCCGAGCGTCCCGCTCGCCTGCAGAAAATCAGCTTTTGTTTTGATTTTTCTTGGCCAGTATCTTGTGCTGTTTTACAAGCAGCCCTGCAGGCAGCTTCCCAAGCAGTGTAAAAATTATGCTGGGGTGTCTTCTGGTGCTGACAAACATTTCCAGAGCCCTTGGTGCTACTTGGAGACATTTCCAGATTGTGGTGAAGAGAAAACTCATTGGGAAGTTTCCCTTCACCACTCCCTCAGCCTTCCCTTACTACTTCTTCCCTTACTACTACTTCCCTTATGAACAGGTATTTCGAGGATGGTCATGAAGCCAGGAGGGGTTGGCAGAACTGTAGGAAGGTGCTGTCAAGATAAAGTGGGATGGAGTTGGGCTGCCTCCAGACACTGCCAGTGGTGGGTCTTGGAGGGCACAGGAGGGGAGAAGGAGTTGCAGGGCAGCAGTGTCAGCCCTGATAAGGGGGAAGAGAAGTTGAAGGCCAGGCTGGACAGGGCAAACTAAAAAACTGAGTAAAAGGGAGAGAGGATCCGCAAAAGGGAAGGGCAACAGAGCTGTCAGGAGTCCAGGTAGGAAACCAGCAAATGTGTTTGCAGGAAGGGAATTGGGAGGAGGAGGGAGGGCAAGAAGGAGGAAGAGGAAGAGGGACAGTGAGCCATGGGGAAATAAGATGGAACATACAGTTTGCCAAACAGCAGCAGAGGTGTGGAGTGTTGGTTGGCCAGGAGGGCTAAAACACGTGGGAGCCCCAACTTGTTTGTGGGAATTGTAAATAGGAGCTGATTATCTGTGTTGAAGTCTGTGCTGCATCTCTGCCTAACCTTGCCTTTGCTAGTTTGGTTAAACCCAAGAAAATAAGGTTATTCAAGATGGTGATTAAGTGTAATTTTAAATCAAGCATCCATTTAAAATTGCATAGGCTGTCTCTGAATTTGGGCAAACAGTACTGGAGGGAAGCTGAAGTTAGTGCGGGCGAGGCAGCATGGGTGTTTTTGTGGCTAATTTGTCAGACTAGTTTCTAGTAAGCTTTTCAGAGCTCACCCTCCTGCTATTGCTGGAAATACTTCTTGAAAAAAGTGAGGTCTGTTTTAAAAGGAGGTGACAGAGATCATGTGAGGTACAGTGACTGGTTGGTTACTTGAAGTGAGGAAGCCTTTTTATAACCTTGGATTCAAGTACTGGTTTTTTGCAAAATATCACAGCTATTCTTAGTGGTATTTCTGTGTCCGTGTGTGCGTGTTCTCTATCCCATTTATATCTCCAGAAGAAGGGATGAATGCTTCTAAGTCAGACTCTGCAATTTGATGGGAGAAGTTAGTGAAAGATTAGGAATTAAGGGAGGACTAATACTTGGTTGTCATCAGAAGGTAATTTTTGAACTGGATTGTTACTTGCCACAGTTTAGGGGGGTGAGGCTTTCTGAAAAGGGTTTGTGCTTTCAGTATTTAAAGATGTTTCTTTATTTAAAAAAGCATATTGTGATGTTTCTATGGATACAAGTATAGTGAATATTGTGCTTCTTAAATTAATGTAAAAACAACACAAAGTAGTGTGTGTTTGGGGGTTTGTGCTTAACTGTTGAGAAAACTGCTGCCTTAGGCTGGGCAGAGGAGACTTGTTCCCCAGTACAATTTTGTGTTTATTTGCATGCCTCATGAGCCGTAAGTCATGATGGAGATGACATTGAAGAGATCAGAGAACAAAGCCTTCTCACAATGAATTGTGTCGTATTTATTAGGCCTTGTGGTGTTTGTTTGTTTTTTATTTTTAGGTAACTTTACTAGTTCAGAAAACAACCGAGGTCACTTTCTTGAAACTCCAGAGGAAAAAGATCTCTCAAATGAGAAATGTTATTTAGAGAGACATTCTGTATATGAAAAGGCGGAAGACCAGCCAACAGAAGATTTTGGCCAACATTCATGTCCACGTCTGGACAGGAAACGTAAACACTCTGGTGAGAGAGTGCAAAATGATGGCAGCCAAAATGAAAGCTTTGTGGATGAACTGCACGACGAAGTTATATCAAAAGCAAAAAAGAAAAAGAACTCCAAAGGTAAGAGCATTTTGCTTTGGTCTCTATCAAGGAATGTCTTGTGAAAGGAACGTCCCTTTGGCTTAATGTGTTTCCATTTTTGAACTTGCTAGTTACTAATGTGAGCACTGTCATTTCACTTTAAATTATATATATGTATATATATGTATGTATATATATGTGTATATATATATGTATATATAAAAAAACTTGGTATGTAAGGATAAAGCTCTAGTCATTGGACACTGTAGCCACAGCAGTGCAAGTTACTGTAGTGCATGTAACCCATAATAAGCGAAGCTTTAAAATGCATAGTGTGGTGGTAAAGCTGAGACTATATGCCCCGAAAGTGAAATGTAGCTTTTGTTTTAAGTTGAGGGGGCTTTTTGATTAATTTTTAGTTATTTTTCCATTAGATGACTGGCCTGAGAGGGAAATGACAAACAATTCCTCTAACCACTTAGAAGAGCCCAATTGTAATGAGGTGACCAACCTGAAGGTGTGCATTGAATTAACAGGGCTCCATCCCAAAAAGCAGCGTCACCTGCAGCATCTTAGGGAACTATGGGAGCAGCAGGTGTCACCAGAGAGATCCCCGTCCGGCAAGTTGGGCCGGCAAAGCAGGAAAGATTTAGCTGAGGCTGTTCAGCCAGAGGCCACTGCAAAGGTCAAAGACTTCACAGAAGAAAGGCACACCAAGAAAAGGTCAGAGGCCAAAAGCAATAGAAGTTGGTCTGAAGAGTCCCTCAAAACAAGTGACAATGAACAAGGTATGCAGAGACTACTAGGGAAACCAGCTGGCTTTAGCATTTACAGTGACGCATGCTGCCACCGATGTTAAGGAATTGTCGAGAGTTTTTTTTCTTCTTTCTTTTTTTTTTTTTTAAATTTTATATATATTTCTGTAGATGTCAATTTTTATAAGGACTGACACCTCCTCTTTAAGAATTGCACTGTAGCTGATATTTGTCAGACAAGAAAACGTGTTTGTGTATGTGTGTGTAACTATGTGTTTGTGTGTGCCTGCGTGTGTGTTTTGGCTTTAAATATTTTTGTAGATGATGTGAAGATGAAGTTTATGACTCTAGAGGAGAGCTGGTGGGGGCATAAAATGCAGGCATGCTTTTGGGTGAGAGGGGGAGCAGATGGGCTGCTAGTAAGGGTGTTTAACCACATGTAGGGTTTGAGGGGCTGTGAGCTTCTCAAACAGCGTCAGCAGAGCCGTAGCAGATCTTGATCTTGGGAACCCAACGCCTCCAGCACCCTCAGCACTGCTGGCTTCCCCTGCCTTTGCCAGGCCATAGGCTCAAGAGCAAAGCTCATCCTCCTCCTGACGAGGATGCTTTGCTGGTTTGTCCTGAGCACATCCTGTAAAGCCCTTTCACCCCACTTCCTGGCCCCTTGGCAGAGGTCTTCCAGCAGCTCTCTCCTAAGCAGTTGCTTCCTCAAAGTGTATCAGCTTTCCTTGTTTTTGGCTTCTTCTTTACCTCTCACTCCACTTCCTCCTTTCCCCATCCTCCCTCTGATTTCTGTCAATTCCCTATCCTGGGGGAAAGTCTGTGGATACAATCTGCCAAATTTTCATTGGGATGGACAGGTCACTCTCCTGTCCTCACTATCCTCAGCCCCTGGGCACATTTTCTGCTCTGATGCTTTTCTCCTTCCATGCCACATTTTGCTGCTGTAGGTTAGCTGGAGAACTGATGGGGACTGGAATCACATAGTCCACAGGGCGCAAATCTCCTTTTCTCTTCTTTCTCTTTTCCTGCTCTTACCTCTCCAAGCACTCTGCTTGTTTTTGAGGAAAGACTGTTTCTGGGAGGAGGAGCTCTGTGTATGGCATTTGGGCTCCTTCCTCCTTCACACACCTGGGAGTTTCATTGACTGGAAGACATTCACATTCCAGCTGGCCTAACCTATGATTTAGCTGAGATCCCCTTGAAAGAGAGAAGCCTGAGGAAAGTGGATCCTCTTGTCCCACATCATGGGAAGGACCCAAGTCCGGATCATCCTGTGCCAGTGAAGATTTTCCTTGGTACTGTCTCTGAAATAGTCACAGGCAAAAGTATCAACTTCCCTTTGGTCCTAAAGCTCCTCATCTGTCCTTCTTCTTGGTAGGATTATCTGAGGGCAGAAACCCCCAAACTGTGATGCTTACTGATGGGGAAGGATCCGTCCAAAAGGATTTGTGCAGCAGGAGAGCAAAACTTGGTTTAACAAACCAAGGACAAAAAGAAGCTTTGGCTCTTACTTCCTTGCTTTATGTGCTGCCTTGGCGAGCATGGTGTTGGCTCAAACACCCCTGCCCCTCACCTTTGTACTTTGAGAGAGAGATACCTTGTAGAGATTAAACAAGGGTCACTAACAAGAAGCTGTAGTGTGTAAGGATGCTCTCACTTTCCCCTGCAATGCCTCCTGTGGCAGGGACAGGCTAATGGCCTTGGGGAAGAAAAAGAGGTGGCTACCAATTTATGCACCATTCCCAAAGGCATTCAGATTCAGATTGCCCTATGGCTATGAAAAAGCTCTTGGGTTTGGAAGCTGCTGTAAAACCATAAACTTGACTAAATTGTGCCTCGCTGTTTGTTGTACAAAGACATGGATATAATTCAGATAATTTTGCTGGTGTTTCTCCAGGCCTGTTAAAGTGAAAACTTTTGAATCTCCTTGTTCTTAGTTGACTGGGATGAGGACATTTTTCCCCATTGTGTGACAGAGCATCCTCTGCACGAGGTTCATGGGAACGGAGACTTCCAGCTTGTCTGTCTTGCTCAGGACTAGTCCTCAAACTTTTCTTAAACAAGCAGAGAATGTCAATATGAGAATATACACTGTCACTTGCAGCTTTTTTTTTTTAGTTTGGGGCTGGGAACAGCTGTGCTCTGTGCTCAAGCACTGCCTGCAGTTGTGGCAGTCTCTGCTGCTGGGCAGCTGGTTGTATCCCAAGGAGCTGCTGTAACAGGACATGAGGGTTGTGCCTCTGAAGCCTCAGTCTAACATTAGCAGGATGATTTGCCACTCCTGCCTGCAGATCTCTGGGAATGTGGAAGTTTCTGACTTCTGGGCTTTTTACTCGGGTTGTGTTTATGCAAAGCAGTGTGGGCAGCAGGTCGAGGGAGGTGATTCTGTCTCTGCTCTGCTCCTGTGAGACCCCACCTGCAGTGCTGTGTCCAGTTGTTGGGCCCCTGCATGGGAAACATGGACCTGCTGGAGCAAGTCCAGAGGAGCTGCAAAGATAATCAGGGATCAGCTCTGCTGTGAAGGCAGGCTGAGGGGGTTGGGGTTGTTCAGCCCACCAAAGAGAAGGCTCTGGGGAGACCTTATAGCACCTTCCAATACCTAAAAGAGGGCTCTAAGAGAGCTGGAGAGGGACCTTTGACAAGGGCATGTAGCGATAGGACAAGTGGTAACGGATTTAAGCTGACAGAGGGTAGGCTTAGATTAAGTTATTAGGAAGGAATTCTTGACTGTGAGAGTGGTGAGGCACTGAACAGGCTGCACAGAGACATTGTGGCTGCTACATCTCTGGAAGTGTTTAGGGCCAGGTTGGATGGGGCTCTGAGCAACCTGCTCTAGTGGAATGTGTCCCTGCCAGTGGCAGAGGGGTTGGAACTGGATGATCTTTAAGGGATCTCCATTCCAACCCTAAACTATTTTACAATTCTCTGTTCCTGTTGCAAAGCGACATTGCCGTGCTGGGTCTATGGGATGCAGCAGGTCCATGAACATGGGGATGCTGCCACCTCAGGGCATCACACTGCTCGCCCAGCCCCATGAGCGAGGCAGAAGCCACGGCCTCTGCTGGGGTCCCAGCTGAGCAGTAACCCTGCTCTGCTGGCGGTGCAGAGCCAGCAGCGCTCCCGATGCTCCCGTGGGGAGCCGTGGGGAGCCGCAGCCGCTCACCCGGGGCGAGGAGAGAGCCCAAACAGCGCGGAAACAAAAGCCCTGAGGAGAGGAACCGGGAGGATCTGGCCCACCGGGAAGCATATGCCAGCCCCTGGGAGCTGCCTCGGGCTGCAGGCAGCGTGGCAGCCGCGGGCTTGGCAGGCAGGAGGAGGCAGCTGCTGGGCTGGGAGCTGAACAAGCGAGCATTCAGGTGACGCGGCAGCAGCTGCTTTTCCGCGCGGACCTCGCAGCAGCCGCTCCTGCGGGAAAGGAGACAGGTCCTGCTCTGAGTCAGACTTGCCACAACCCACATCAGTCAGAGGCCTGAGTTTTTTGGGGTTTTTGGTTTGGGTTTTCTTTTTTTCCGTGGATATTTAGGTATATTCCTGCTCGCTCTTGTTTTTCTTCTCTCTTCACGTAGTCAGAAAGATGGGGTGGGATTCCAGGATCAATCACTTGCTGCTTTTCTGCCCCTGTTGTCTTGCATTTCCCAGGCTGATGCTTGGCTTTTTCTGTTTAGTGTTGGCATCTTGCAATGTTACTGATCCTGAAGCTCCTGGGTGCACAGCATAGCTACTCTCCATCTCTTAGCTACGGTGCACACTTAGCCTGGTGCCTGCTGTCACCACTGTGGAGGGTCAGAGTGAAGCACAGAGCTGATGTGGAGTTTGCAGGCAGGAGTACACATTTTTTGTGGTGATTAAACTTCTGCTTTCAATGCTTTGGCATCTCTGCATGGGAAAGCCTACAGTTCTTCGAGATAAGCTTCCTGTGGTTTTTTTTTCCTCCATCCTTTCAGTATTTCTGTCCTTCTCCAGACCTGTGAGTTTTTCATTCTATTGTAATTTTTTTGCATGCAGCTGTTTGTTCCATTTGCACTCGCCAGAGCTCCTCCTTGCTGTTGCTTTCCATCTTTTGCATTTTTTTTTTCTTTAGCAAGTGATTAAGTAGGTAATGATGGTACTTCTGTATTGGAATTGGGCTTTTCATGTGCTACTCAATTAGGTTAGTTGGGAACATGAGAATTAAACACTCCTTACTCCGTGCTGTCTTCAGAGTTGGAAAGACAGCCTTGCATCTTAGGCTCAGCCTACAAATAGGTGCCTTCCTTGAGTATTGCAGAGGCTGAAAACCTTACAAGATTTTTGCTGAACAATCTGCACATCATGTGTCCCATAAATTCCCTGACATCTGCTTGGCAAGCCGTGGTATGTGTCTTTTTCTAGAAAGTGGCTCAAAAGAACTGGGGGATTTCTGTTTTCATCCTTAATCTAGAAAGCCTTCTGTGAGTTGCTTTCACAGATCTATTTAAAGGAAGACTAAAGTGTGAAACTGCCCACCAAGAGGATTCTAGATTTTATTTTCTTTTTTACCAACTGGTTCCAGACCGAATCTCTTTAAGTAAGGGTGTCTCTCCTCTGAGCACCTGCTTATTTGCTTCTGCTGTCTCTTGTGTTCTGAAAGTAGCATCACTTCAGAGACTTCTCAGAGCAAGGGAGCCTCTTTCAAGTTCTCAAAGTTTTTTCCACACCTTCCCTTGGTGATGTGGTATTGTTTGGCTGAAGTGTCCCTTCCTTTCTAGCAACCTTTAATTTTTCTGCAGAGGAGTTGGTTCTGAGGTCACCTCAATTCTTCTCCCAAGGGAAATTCAGACTATAAAAAGTCAACTTTCCTGTCCTTATTTTGTTGTAAGCCTGCTTACACTCTGAAAAAAACCCCAAAACTAACCATGCATTTTGCATGTGGCCCAGATTGTGGGATCCAGCTTGTTGGAGCTAACCCCCAGAGAAAACCCAGCCCTGCCAGCATCCTGCCACAGGCAGCAGAGCACTGGCCTTACTGTCCCAGTGTCCCAGAAAGACTCACTTCTGAATGGGAGTTCCTGGGGGAAAAAAAACCATCTGGTAGCTTTTTCTGCAAAATCCCTGTGCTTTCTGATAGAGAGCTTGCACAGAGCTTCTGTAGGGATGGCTCCTTGAGTAGTCTTTCTTCTCTTGGCTTGTTTTGGAAGTCAAAATGCTGCTGAGGAGGTGTTCCCCATCTTAGGGCCATCTTGGGGCTAAGCTCAACATTCCCACCTGTGCTGTCCCATTAAAATCTGATCCATGCTCCCACCTTTCCTCCTGTCCCCTCTTCCCTTGCCATCCCTGTGTGTGCACTTACACCCCACTGAGACAAGCCAGGCTGGGCCCAGGCTGCTGGAGGAGTTGGTTGCCCTTCAGATCAGGCAGTCCTAGATGAAGAGGCAAGTTTTTCCCTGCAGCTGTTCTGCTCTGCCCGTGGTGGCCGGGCTGTGGCACTGCCAGGCTGGCCTGGCACGCATCCCCACGGCCCTGGTGCTGCCCGGCACCTGCGTGGGGAATTTCATTCAGGGATTTTTACTAGAGCCCGGTAGGCGTTAGCGTAGCATCAGCGGGCGAGATGCTATTTACAGTTTGGATGTGGAACGCTTAAAATATTAATGATTTGAAAATGTAATTGTAGATCCTTAAGCAGTCAAGGAGCTTGTGTTAAGTGCTAGCAATGCATTTTCTTTTAACGCACCATGCGATGTGTAATGCCTTTCCTTCCCATTTAGGCTTGCCCGTATTCCCGGTGTCTCCGCACATGAAGAGCCTTTCATCCACCAATGCAAACAGCAAAAGGCAGGCTCAGCCAAGCTGTACTCCAGCCTCGAGGTTGGCTGCCAAACAGCAGAAAATTAAAGAAAGCCGGAAGACAGATGGGCTGTACACAGACGAAGAGGAGGATTTCCAACATGCATCTCTGATGCCGAAATACAGCGAGTGTGAGAAGCCATCAGGGAAACGTCAGTGTAAAACAAAACACTTGGCACTGCAGGAGAGGAGAAGGAGGTCATCTCTGACAGGGGATGACACCATAGATATCGAAAATGCTGAAGATAAGGTATCTTTATTTAGACTTAATTGTCCACCGGCCTCTAAGAAGGCAGAGCCAGCTTGCTTAAAACTAACGCACTGTCATGCATGCAGGGTAGCGGGGATTGCGTTCAGATTTGTCTGTGGATGCTTTGCACATTTTGTGTTTGCTTTTCTTAACCTTAGTTGAAGGCACTGTTGCAGGGGTGAAGCATTTTGTGTTTAAAAGCTGTAGCGGGTCTTCCTTTAAAAATTAAACACGAGTAGAAAAGCGTAATTCCTCGCTGACAAAATACAGTCCCATCACTGTACCGTGCAAACGAAGATAAAACTCCCCCCCTCGTAATGGTTTTGACAGGTGACGGTAACGAGGAAAGTCAGGAAGCGACCGGAGCCGACTTCAGACTGCGACTCCTCGCCAGCCAAGCCGTACGAGCGCCTGCAGCAGCCCCCGCTGCTCCCTGTCCCGCAGCCGCCGCCCATCGCCAGCGCCCCGCAGGAGACCACCCCCAGCCGGCCCATGCCGCCCGAAGCGCGGCGCCTCATCGTCAACAAGAACGCGGGGGAGACGCTGCTGCAGCGGGCGGCACGCCTGGGCTACGAGGTGAGGCTCCCCCCGCGCCCTGTGGGATCGTGGGGCTTTGTATTTTTTAATTTCAAAAGTTTAAATCCTCTTCCCAGTTTTCTCGCTGGAAATTCTGCGAGCTAGCAGCTCTCGGTTGGGTCGCCGAAGCTCGGAGGCCCCGTTCCCCTGCTGCTTTCCCTTCCCTGGTGTGCGGGGTTTGGAGGCAGGTTGCTGTGGGAATGACTCCCCACCGCTGCTGGGGCAGCTGGCAGGGCTGCAGGGTGAGCAGCATCCCGCGGGAAGGAGCAAAGGGTAAAGTTTTATTGGTAACCCTCACTTCCCTTTAAATATAAACCATCTGCAAACAGAACGAATGTCTTTTTTTTTCCCCCTCCCAAGTAATCTTTATGGTGATCTTTAATGAGCTATGTGTTTTCTGCTTTTGTTGTTCGTGAAGAGCGTGTAGTTTAGGAGAAGGGTTTTATTTTTGTTCTTCTCTCCGAGGAGTATCTGGTATGTGACACAGGATGTAGCGCTTGGAGTGTCCTCTTGCATGATCAGACGCATCATAGGAGCACTCTGCATGCTTTATCCTCGGCGTCTGGAGCTGCTTGGTGTAGCTGGAACAATGTTGTCTAATGAAAGGGGCCCCCTGTTGCTACAAAAATCAGAAACCGATGAATCCCTCGGCTCTGCTGTTTTGAAGCACGCTTTTATTGGGGAAATATGGGCATGTAGGTATGAGCGTCGTTGTTGCTGGAGTTCAGATCTGGTGCAGAGGTGTTTCATTGCTGCCCTCCGTGTGGCTGCAGGGTTTGCTGTGCTGCTGGGAGGGCTGTGTGGACCTTGGAGCTGGGCTTGAGCCCCACGTGGGAAGGTGGCATCAGCCCAGGTCCGGGTGGGGCCTGCCCGGACTTAGGGATTTGCTGAAAGCTTGAAATGTCCTTTGTATAGCTGGAGAGAGCTTTGTGTGTAGCAAGGCCTTGTCCAGCTCTGGAAGGCAGGGTTTATTGGAAAGGTTTTGTTTACCTTAAGCAAAGGCCTCTTCTAACCCAGGGCACTTCAGCTCTTTTCTGGGAAAGGTGGTTGTTACAACATTGCCATTGTATTCTCCATAATTTAATAGGTTTGATTTTCTGTGGGTCCAAAATCAAAATGTGCTGTAGCATGTGCTCCAAGCTATCAGTGTGTATTTTCTTCCTGCGTGGGGTCTGTCAGGGTGAGTGTGCTTGAGCACTTGGCTTTCTGTGCCCAGCACCTCTGCTGAGCACAGCTCAATGGGACCAGCTCCCAAACTTTCTGGTAGGCTGACATCTTGCTCAAGCAGAGGCCCAGGGCTTTCTGTTTGCTTTGATAGCAGGAGCTCTCTGCTATCAAATTGGCTGGTTGCAGAAAGCTGGGGATACCCAGGCTTGCCAAGCCATGGGTAATATTGTGGATTTTCATTTTCTGACTTGAATTCACCCAAAAGTTCAAGTGAACACCATGTTTCTAATAGGCTTAAATATTCAGCTTGTTTGATTTGATTGTTCAGGTGGTGTTGACTGTGCAGCAGTTGGTTCTGTTGCTGGTGGAATGCAGGACAGGGAAAGAGCCCATCCATGCACCCCAACTGCTGCCAGAATCTGATGCTGTCTGTGTTTTTCCAGGCTCAGAGTGGTGGGTGGCTGTCCCACCCTGTTGGAGCTATGTTTGGCTCATGGTGATCTGTGATAGTTTGATCATCCATGCAAGCTCCACAGCTGAGGGGTTTTTCTTGATACTGATGAGACTACTGCACTTAGTAGAAAGTTAAATTGAATTTCCTCTGTCTGCACAACGAGTGAGAATAATGGTTAAGAAGTAAGAAATTCCTCTATGTAGAAAAAAAAAAAGGAAGAAAATCTGGATGAGTCGAGGTAATATGCTGTGACCTGTGGCAAGTACACAGGTCAGTTTTCTGCCACCCCTTTTAGCAGGGCAGGAACCTCTGATGGTTTTATGGGGACTTCCCTGGCTGCTGCCATGGCAGCCCTTTGCCAGCTCAGTGGCAGCAGAGCAGAGTTTGCATCATCAGGGCCACAGCTTGCAGAGGGAGCCCAGTGCTGATTCAGGCTCGGAGCTGGAAGTGGCTGGCACTGCAGGGCACCACCGAGCCCTGGCAGGAATGCTGTATTGCCCTGAGACCAGATGAGCTCGTGCCTGCCCTTGGCAGCCTGCCTGCCTTTGCAGCAGGGATGCCCCTGAGGCTGTGCAGAGATCCCACTCCAAACCCTTCAGCACGCAGAGGTGCTGGCAGCCTGTGTGTGTCACTCCTGGACCCATGGGGAGCCCAGATGCTGTGAGGCCATGAGCCCCTGTCCTGCCCTCTGTCCTGCCCTCTGTCCTGCTCGCAGTCCCACGGTGCAGATGTGCCCCAGATCACTGCAGGAAGCAGGACACAAGCGGATACGATTTTGTATGTAGAGCTGACCCAAGTGTGAAATGTCGAAGGACAAGTGTGGCTTGTGTCTGGTCAGATAAATTGCAGGGCTGCAGCCAGCAAGGCTACTTAAAGACAGTGCAGCAAATGGTCTTCGGCCCTGGGAATCCCCGATGAAGCTGGTGGGAAGCTTTGCCTTTCCCTTCCTGGGCTTCTGCGCCAGGCTGTGCTTCAGCAGGATGTTACCAACTCATCCCAATGTATGGCCACTCTCAAACCCATTCTGTTTTCCCCATTTGAAACAAATGGCTTGAGATAATGGTAGTCTTAAAACTGTAATTTACTTTTTGTGAAGAGGGAATTACAGAGAGCCTAGAGTCTTTTTGGGAAAAAAAAATTACAAAAGGCTTGTGTAATGAATGTGATGTGAGAGGAAACACTGATTGTCTTTCTGCCTCATGTTGCTTTTTGGTGTGTGTCTGGATTTGCTGGTTTTGGCTGGGGTAGGGTTAATTTTCTTCTCAGTGGCTGGTATGGGGCAGTGTTTTGGATTTGTGCTGAACACAGTGATGATAATATGGGGATGTTTTTGTTACTGCTGAGCAGGGTTTACACAGAACCAAGGCCTTTTCTGCTTTTCTTCTGCCACTCTGGTGAGGAGACCAGTGTGCATGGGAGGCTGGGAGGAGACACAGCCAGGACAGGTGACCCAAACTGACCACAGGGATATTCCAGACCATATGACATCATGGCTCAGTGTATAAAGTTGGGGGGAGAAGCAGGGGGATGTTTGGAGTTATGTTTTTCTCCCCAGGTCACTGATTAGTGGGATGGGGCCCTGCTCTCCTGGAGATGGTTGAAAACCTGCCCAGCCATGAGAAGCAATGAATGAATTCCTTGTTTTGCTTTGCTTGTGTGTATGGCTTTTGCTTTCTCTATTAAACTGTCTTTATCTCAGCCCACGAGTTTTCCACCTTTGACCCTTGTGCTTCTCTGATTCTCACCCTGGTCCTGCTGGTGAGGGAGTGAGTGAGTGAGTGAGTGAGTGAGTGAGTGAGTGAGTGAGTGAGTGAGTGAGTGAGTGAGTGAGTTGGCTGCCTGGGGCTTGGCTGTGGCTGGGGTGAAACCCTGACAGTGGACTTGGAAAGTTCCCTGGCAGTTTGTTATTAACTCCTTCCTGGGAAGGCAGTGAAATCAGCAGAGTGTGTGGTGTGTGACAGGGCATTTAAACTCACGTGAAGGCAGGGCTTATCCAGGCATGGGGAGTTCCCAGTGTCACTGCCACAGGAGCAGAACACCATCCTGCCCCTGCCCAGCTCCTTTAGGGCTCCTGCACCCTGCCCAGGAATGGACATCACTTCAGGGGATGGGATAATGCTGGGGGGGAGTGTTAAGGCTCAGCATATAATGCCTGACCCAAGGGCTGTGTTGGAGAATGGGTGTGGGGAATAGTGCTTCTTGGGGCCTGGGGGATGCTGACCTCTTCCCCTGGAAAAGGAGTGCATAAGAAGGGCAGCTCCTTGCATATGAGGATGGACCATGCCTACGTGCACACTTTGGCGTTGCTGTTTGCAGTTTGGCTAAGACACTGCAAGAAGCAGAGGTGGAGGTGTCTGGTTATGTTCTAGTTTGACTCTTTGGATTAACTGTGAGTGATTTTCAGAATTTAAATTTTAAATAGAGCACCTGAACAGACATTAAATTGTGGAACTCTCACAGCCTTCCCGAACCTTAGTGAGAAATGCTTGTGAAACCAAAAGTGTGTTTGTGGCACCACATGTTCCTGTGTTTGGCAATGGTGGCTAATTTTTTTGTAAATTGAATAAATCATGTTAAAAAAAGTTAATGAGGCATTTAATTAATTAACAGTGTAGAGTTTTATGGTCTTTATGGTTACATTTTGTGGTTAATGACATTCTTCTTATAGCCTCTTAACACAGAATTGCCCGACAAAATTAGCTTTTTTGTCCAGTAGTAGGTATTCCACCCTAGGATGAGTCTTTCCTTTTTACAAAAATAGATGAAACATCTTTTATTTTGAGTTGCAAAGTCTATTTTAAATGGTAACTGCATGCTAAAAGTGGCACTGAATACAGCAGCTGCTTCTGCTACCTGTATCCATCTGCTAATTTGCCTGGCAGGGTGGTCTGGTTTGAAGGAAAATTCATACCTCCAGAGTGTAATTTTGCACAGCCCTTTCCTACGGGCTTGAGCATGTGCAGAGTAAAGAGCATCCATTCTGGACTGATTTTTGGCCTTTGGGCTGATTAGCAGGAGCATTCAGAGCCCCTGTTTGGTGAGAGGTGGGACTGTGGGGTCCTGGGTTAAACTAGTGGGTGCATTTGGGGCAGGTGGGTGCATCCCCCGTGGCAGGTGGAGGGGATGCTCTGGAGCCTGGGACGGGCAGCTCATTAGCTCTCAGCTCTAGCCTGGCTGGTGAGGGCCTGCTAAAAGAGCAGCTTCATGCTGTATCCTGGATACCAGCTCTTGAGTCAGGTGTACCCAGAGCACAGATTATTGTGGGCTTTCTGGTTTATTTTGAAACGGGAAGAGCAAATGCACTGGGCCCGACGTAGTTTTGTTCTCTTGGTTTGGCAAAGCAAGCGCTCGCCCCCTCCGTGCTGCATCTGGCTTTGCAAGGATGTCACTCAAATGCAAAATTAATGGTTTACCACTAATCTGGGAATGTGGGGGCTATTTTATGCATTGAACATCTCTTAGGAATGTGTTTTGTTTTGTTTTGCCTTCTTTTGCATCTGACACAAGTCGAGGAAGACTCGCACCATCCTAAATTTTCGGTTGAGTGATGGAGCAGTCATTGTTCCAAGGCTGCACGGCAGCGCAGAGCTGAGTCTGGCCCAGGCTCTGGAGCGTGGTGTATTTGACTGCAAGATGAATTGTGTTGAATTCACATGGCTTCCTGCGGCGCCGGGCTCGTTACTGGAACCTGGCGCCTGGCTTTACTTCTGCATGCAGAAAACTGGGGTGGGTGAAAATGGGATTTCCCCGATCTCACAGAGCCAGGCTGGTTTTTGTTTGCTGATAGCAAACCATCCTTTGTGTGTCTTAAATGTGTTTTGTTTTGGGTCATGCACTTCTTTTAAAATCAAACTGACGCTGGCTGTGCTGCTGTTGCACTCACAGAATTTTCTGTTAAAAAATGCAGATGTAAGAGTAACAACCTTCCCACTACCTCACTAGCTTTACATGTAGAACTTCTCAGAAGTGGAACACCATGAGTTTTGTCTGTGAAATTTTTATGTTCTCCCTCTGTGACAATTCCTGATGTTGGGAGTTACAGGGTCCTGCAAGGCATGGAGCTCTCAGTGTCACTTTGCCCAGATTAGTCTGCTCAGGGAAATCATGGTCTCTGCTATGTCTCCTGAACAGACAGGACTGTTAACAGCTCCCTGTTTTATTTTCCTTTTGACTGACCCATCTCATAGAGGGTAACTTAGCATATCATAGGGATTTTGTCTTTAGCCCCTTCCCCCGCCTTTTCCTTCAAGCAGAGAAATCTGCGCATTTACACAGCAAGAAAAAACTCGATGTTCACCTGTTTTCCTTCCTGTTTCCAGGAAGTGGTTCTGTACTGTTTGGAAAACAAGGCGTGTGATGTGAACCATCGTGACAACGCGGGTTACTGCGCCCTGCACGAGGCCTGTGCCCGGGGCTGGCTGAGCATCGTGCGGCATCTCCTCGAGTACGGCGCCGACGTGAACTGCAGCGCCCAGGATGGAACCAGGTGAGCAGCACCCCCTTCCCTCTGTGCCTCTCCTTTATCCTCCCCTTGTCCTGCCTCCCCACCCTGCAGCACTCAAAGCAGGGAGCAGCGCCGTGTTGCTGGTCCTTGGGCAGGGGCGCGCAGGGCTCCGTGACCTCCTCTGCTCTCTGGTTAATAAAGCAGCGGGGACACGCTTCTGTTGTGACTTGAGTTCAGGGTAATTTCTTCTTTCTTCTGGGAATTTTAATAAGCCGTGCTTTGGTTGGTTTTTGTCAGTCAGTGGAATTGCCAGCTGCAGGGCAGGAAGGAGTGATACTTGAGCTGCAGCCCTGCTCATGTGCCCTCCAGGGCCTTTGAGTTGTGCCAAAAGAGTGGAGTTTGCCTTGTTAGCAGGGTTACTTTGGAGAGCACTTCAGGCTTTTGTGGCGATGGGGTGTGCGAGTCCTGTATATACTGTATAAAAATGTTGTTTGCTGAACTGTTAAACTATCTGCTCGTTTGATATTTTGGATTTACATTTTCTTTTTTCTTTTTTTAATCCCGAATTAGCCTTTTTTTTTTTTTTTGTTCCTTCACCAGAATAGTAGGGGTGCTTAGTTCCTGTGCTGGCAGAATAGATAGCGAGCTTTTCTTTTTCGCTTTGTGGAGAAAAAAAAAATGCTGCTCCAGACCTTTTTTTAAGCTTCTTGTGTATCTCCTAAAGCACCTCTTTGACCACCTCTGCGAGGCTGACCTTGGGGTAACTTGTCCTGAGCATATGCAGAGCGTTATTCAGTCTGTGCATTTTGGGGACAGGTCTTTGTATTCTCCGAATCTCCTGCAGCTTGTTATCTTAAATGGTTTATCGCCTTCCCTATCACCATCCAAATAGGCAGGGAGGTAAAATTAGCGTAACTAAGAGCCTGCTTCTTTTGTTTTTAAACTCTTTATTTATTAACTTGGGAAGGGAGGAGTCGGGAAAACAAAAAGAGGTCTGGTTAGGATGGTCCATTAAAAGTTCATGATGGTCCATTGTTCCCGGCCCATCACCAGCCCATCACAGCCCAAAGGAAAGCTTTTTGGAGAAACATTAAAACCCCAACTGGATTGTCAGATTCCTCCTCTGTCCCCCACGTCTTTGTAAGAGTTCTGAGCTCTCCAGGCTGACAAACAGCCTCCATTATCTGCTGTCTTCAGCTTTAATATGTGACCTGTGCAATAGCGGTGAGTCACCATAAAAAAAAGCCTAAATTATTTTTGTCTCACTCGCTGGAATAACCTATATAGAAAATTATCCCTGGGAAGTGTCTGAGCAGTCTTAATCACCCGCCAGTTCAGAGTCCACCTTTGATTTCTAGTCACAGACGGAGCTGATTTTCAAGAAAGAAACTTGGCTAGTGTACCCTGAAAAGTTGTTTTTGGGAAAATGGATTTTAGAAATGAACATAATGATAATCTGATCATAGATGGTAATGTCAGAACTCAGCGTGCTGTTGCCTCTCTTTTCTGAGGGCAGACTTACTTTTCATTTGGAAAGCTGCCCAACAGACAGGAAGGATCCAAACCAACTAACATACAGAGGAAAGATGGTCTGAGTTGGGCAGGACAGAGAGGAGAAGTTTCTGTAAAGAACTTTGGATCTGTGTCATGCACTGCCTTTTGGCAGGATCAGACTTCTCGGTCTCTGTAGAGTAAGTCAGGACATTTGTAAGACAAATCCCGTTCATCTCTTGAAGGTTTTTCTCCTTTAACTTTTAGGAGGAAAGATGTGTCAGTCTTCCTCAGCCGTGTTGCTTTTAAAATTAAAATCCAGAATATGTTCAACCCTTAGAAATACAATGAAGTCTCAAAAATAACAACACTCCCCCACCCCCCCCAAAATCCCACCATAAGAGACTTGTCCTTGGATGAGTGTGGTTCTGTTCAGCCTGTCAATGTGAAGCAGCAGAGGGGTGGTGTAGCTGTGATGCAGCTGTGTGTGCTGTGTGAGCCCAGCTGTGACAGTGAGTGAGGCAGCTTGGGGGGGTCACCTGGAGCTCTGGGCTCTGCTCCTTGCTGCTGCTGCCATCAGCTTTTTGGAGGACCCTCTGAAATGTTGTGGCTGGTGAGGAAATTGAGGAAATGGCTTTGGTGTGTAGAGGATGTCCGTGTGAATGTGAAGGATGCAGAGTTCTGTGAGGTCTGTGCATCTCTCGGTCCTGTCTGAAGTGCTGCAGGTGCTCCGATTGTCGTGCTGGCTTTGCGTGTGTTTTGTGTGTTTTTGCTGTTTTTTGTGTGTTTTGGGATGAGGCAGGAGTTCAGCCTCTGGTTCCTGATGGTATCAGAAATCTCGGTGAAGCCAGAAACAAACAAAGCGCCAGACCTGGTGCTGGGGCCAGGAGGAGACAGTTTGGGGGTGTAGGATTGCTGCAGTCCTTCCCTTCACCCGGCTCAGCACAGGATGTCCCTCTCTGCCCTGTTCACAGCACATCTGGCCGGGCTAAATGTGGTCGGTCTTGGATGTTTTTCCCCTTAAACTCAATGCTGATAGACCACATGCAGTGCCTGCAGACCCTGAATACACAAGCACTCTGCTGCTCAATTAGTGCCTAATCAAAGATTATTGTAGAACCCGGAGATCTTTAAGACCTGTCTCCGAGGTGCTGCTGTCACTAAGGGCTCTTAATCGTCTTACCTATAAATAATAATAGACCGTGCTTAAGAGGTGAGAGCTTCCCTTCCCTGACAGGACCCCAGTAAGTGCAGTAGCTGGCTCGGGGTGTTGGAACTGGCAGCAGCAATAGCAAGGCTGTTTGCCGCGTGTATTTGGCCTCATCTCGCTGTTCTTCTCCTCTTACCTCTGCAGCATGCCCCAGCTGAACCCTTGCCATTATAGAAGCAAAGCCACACGCCAGAAATACAGACATCCCCTGCCTGTTAGCGAGGGCTCCACGTTGCTCCAGAGTTCTCTCGCTAGATTCTCTCTCTGCAGCCGGTTTCGCTGCATCCTTCCCGCTGGCAGCTGATGAGCTCAGCCTTTTTTATTTTTTTTCCCTGCGAGGACCATGCCAAGATGGCTCTCTTCCTGTGTCCTTTCAGCTGGGCTTGGCAGAGCCATACCTTCCAGCAGCTAATTGCATTCAAGAAGAGCCAGCCTGCGGAGCTGCCCTCCTGCAACTCGTGCCTTGCCTCTTCCGTGGGGCAGCCTTGTGTAACGGAGCGGGTGGAAATAAAAACAAAACGCCAAAATACGGCATTGCTCGGCGAGTTGCAAGACCTCTTACTGCAGTGAGGAGAGTTCTGGTGGTGCCTGAAAGGCTGAGAGCAAACCCTGACTGGTCTAAATAGTTTATAATTTTGGTGGTGGAATGATAAACCCCTAGTGAAATGTTTTCCTAACTCTAGTGGCAGTAAAAATAGTAGGAAGGATTCGGCAGTACACAAGAGAGGGTTGAGATGTGTGTTTTTAGTAGGATATTACAGCTCTTGAATGTCCCCAGCTCGTTCTGGGGCCTTTTGAAGGGTTTGCTTTAGAAACGATCTGTGCTACGTTAACTGTACCGTTAGGGATAGAGAGTGTTTATTCCACGGTGCTCAGGGTGGAAGAGATTGTATGGCAAAGCAGCCCAGGAGAGGACTCCCAGGGATCTTCTTTTATCTTCACATCTGAAAAAGTTGCCTATTCCAGTAGTTGCTTTTGCATCCTACAAAGAGGATGGTTAGGCTCTGCCAAGACTGAAGAATACTCCCTCCTCTGCTGGCCCTGCTGGGAGAAGCAAACAAATAGCTGTGCCTTTGCATGGTCTCGCTCGTGAGCTTGCCAAGAAGCTTTTCTAGCCAGTAAAAGAGTCTGTCAGTGCTCTGTTTTGGCCTTTTCTCCCTTAACTTATCTATGGGGAATCTCCTTCCCCGCCCGCCCCCCCATCCCCGCCAGTGTTTTCTTTGCTTCCTTCTATTTATTGTTCTTCCTTCTTCCGCAGTGCTTTACTATGCCTTTCCTTCCCCATGCCTCTATAAATTCCCCTCTCATGCCCAGGCAGCCTCCCTGTGTACTCTTAGATGACGAATCTGGTTCTGCCTGCCCCGCTACCTGCCCTGCTGCCTCTGCCTGCAGCACCACGTTGGGCTTGGTGATCTGTAGAAAGGCAGAAGGAGGTTCCATCACAGGGTTACAGCCCATGTGCTGCAATTTTTCCTTCCTGGGGAATGCCCAGGCACCCTTTAATAAACTCGTCTGAGTGTCGTTAAATCAATTGAAACACTGGGCGGTGATTTAGATGCTGTTTTTAATAAGTTAAGGGATCGTCTTGAATTCATTACTGCTTCAAAAGCCACTTAGGTAAGACAGTTAAAAAAAAAACACAAACAAGAAAACCCACAAACTGATAATCCCAAAACATTCCTCAACCCCCTTGCAAAACCAGAAAATTGTAATTCTGAAATAAAATTTAAAAAGACTTCAAAATTACAGACTCCAATAAAGTGAGGGAGTGGGGGAAGAAAGAACACTGCCAACACTTGGCAACAGCTGTAACTCTGATCTGCTCCTGGTGCCTGTTGCCAGACTTTCAGCCATGGATACTTCATGCCCAGTGGGGGACAGGAGGGTTTGCAGCAAGGCTGACCTTTCCTGCTGTAGATGCTCAGAGTGCCATGACCCAGCAGCTCAGGCCTCAGATGCTTGCTGACAGCAAGAAACACTGATACTTCTGCAGCCTCCGTGTCAGCACCTCTGTTATTTGTTGCCTCCTGCTGGGTGTCACCTGGGATGTGACACTGTGATGTAGCACTGACCAGATCCTGGAGGTGATGCTGCCCTGTGCAGAAGAACTGAGTCAGTAGGTGGAGGTGGGAGGGTGAGACTTGCAGGGGAATCCTGGGAATGTTGGCTCCTCCAACACTGTCTGTCTCAAAGGCATCAGTTTCAGTGTTATTTTAGAGACATTCCCTCAGAAGGGGTATCCTGACCCTTTGCCAGTGATCCTCATGGACCTCTCCGATCTTAAGATATGAAGGTGATGGCTTTCCAAAGAGTGGTGTGCTGGGCTTTGAAGGTGTCCACGTTGTGCTCTCTGCTGCCAGGGGTCTGAGGATTGGCACAAGCTGGACTGAGGACTGTGTCCAGCAGCCCGAGGAGCACCTGCTTCTTCACTCTGTTGGTGGCATGGGGAGTATGGGAGGCAGGCAGCCTGGGATAAGCCCTCTTTCCGTAGGGAGCAAACCACCAAGTCCCCAAGTGCCCCTCCTCAAGTCAGGGTATTGTGCACATGTCAAAACCGATATGACATGCAGCTTTCCAGCAAGATGGGTGGAAGCAAGAACCCTTCACACGTAGCAGATGTTAGTCACTCTAAATCATGGCCTGGTGGAAAGTACTTGGGGTAGATACATCTGGAACATCTTTTTGAGACTTACCAGAGTCACCCTCCTCTCCCTCCTAGCAGCAGTGCTCTGTGATAGATGAGAAAAACGTGGTGTGCCATCCTCTTCTGACTGACTTGATCCTCCCCTCCTCTGTCCTGAGCATTCGTGGATGCCAGGTCATGCCAAAGCAGTGGTGCCTTTGAGGGGACATTGCCCCGTGAGGCAGGAGTGGTGGGGTGTGACCTCTTGGCAGGAGGGAGTTGAAGCCCTGGTTGTCAGCCGAGCGTCGCTTGGCACATGGGGAGATGGAGAGGTTCACTTGGCTCTGCTTCCAAATGACTTCCCCTGGTAACATCACTGTGAAAGCTTTCCAGGAGGGCAGTGTGTGATCCTTATTAAAGCCCTTCCCTGCGCTTCCATCCACGCTCCTTGAGAGCTGGAAAGCCTTTTTGGGGGGCAGCAGTGTTGGGCTGAGTTGGACTGCCATGATCACTGTCCACGCATTGGACTCTGCTTTTAGTTCCCTGCTCTTGCTGTCTAAGGAAAAGATGGGATTTTATCACATCTTCATTAGTCTGAAGGGTAATATGTTCTACCTCCGGACAACTCCCAGTTACGTATAATTAATTTTAAAGGCAGAAGTTAATGCGATTTATAATTAGCGATAAGGAATTCTAAACCTGGAATTGCAGGCCTGTGTATTAATGAATAATCCTTCTGAAGGCTCACAAAATCTGTGTCTGCGCTTGTCTAGATTGCTCATGCCGCATAAAATGCTTTAATTTCTGGGTGGACTACACTTAAAATAGTGTGTTTTTCTATTCTCTGATTAGAAGGGTTGAATTGTGCTGCAAATATATTCACAAGTACTGTTTAAAGAGGATGTTCTGCGCGGAAGTTTTAATTCCTAGCAAATTTTCATAACTTATTTCTGTGTACATAATTTAGGAGCTTCGGGTAACTGATTTCTGTGCTTGCCCAGAGGCAGGCTGAATGAGCCTTGCTCCACAACACGCTGTTAAATTGGCAGAGATTTGGAACGGTAGAGTGACTTGCAGCAAAATGATGTTTGTGAGGCTTCACACAAACTCCTGCTTTCTGTTACAGCAGTGTAATTATTTTACTGTCCCTCGAAAATGCGTACAGCAAGGAATAGACGTAACAGAAATATGTGCCCTGAGCAGTCTGACTGAAGACGAGGGGAGGGGGATGATGTGCAAGTAAAACCGACAATAAGATGATTGGCAGCCTGTATTAATGTGTTACTTTCTATAAATAGCTTTGATCTACAGTCAGAAGTTTCTTCTCAGAAACATTTGCATAATACTGTTGAGTCCGAATGTAACACCGTGATTTGTCTTTTATTTCACACCAGACCGATCCACGACGCGGTCGAAAACGACCACTTGGAAATTGTCCGCCTCTTGCTGTCCTACGGTGCTGATCCAACACTTGCCACCTACTCTGGGAGGACCATTGTGAAAATGACCCACAGTGAGCTCATGGAGACTTTCCTCACAGGTCTGTGCCCACACTGCATGGGGCTTTCTGGTCCTGGCAGATGGGGGCTTGTTCTCTGTCCCCCTTCCTGTCCCTCCTGCCTGGCAGAGGTGACTTCATGCCAAGGAGTGGGGTGGGCTGGGCTGCAGTAGCTCCCTCTTTGCCTCCAAAAACCCCGAGGTTGCAGGTGGGAAGCACAACCATGCTTGGGGGCTCCTTCTAATTGAAACTCTTAATAAGTCATAAGGATTATTCCACTGTCAGATTTGATAGGTGAGTAGGAGGTCAGCAGGCTGTTTCCGTGCCTTCAGTTTTCTGCTTGTAATGAAAATAAGAAACTTGCCAATTCAAATAGCTGTTTGTTAAACATACTCATGTTTTCCCATGCCTTTTACATGGTCTTGCTTTTTATCTTAGACTATTTTTGGTTTTGCCAGTTCTGCCTTGTTCTATATCTGAAATACTGTAAAAATACATTAAAGCCTCTTGTCTTTAAACATATCCATGTTGTAACAGGGTTTTAAGGGTTTTTTCCCTCTTAGTTTTGGATGAAGACACTAGCATTCCATAATAACATACCTTTCAGCATGTTTGCAGTGTTTATAATCCATGAGTTTAAGTACTCATCTGTTTACCTGTTTAAATGGTGCAGTATAGAAAGCACACAGGTGTTTCAGGACTCCAGTGAACTCCAGTATCATTGACTTCCTAGCATCCTGAATCCCAGTATCTTTTCACCAATTCAGCTTGTAAATCTCCCAAATTATATCTGTAGAAAAGAACTACATCTTGTGAACACACCTGTGTGGAAGAACCTTTTTTATCTGCTTATTTGGGGCCACAGTTTCAAGTTGGTGTCCAGAATAATTGTGGAGGTGAAAAAACGTGGTACACCCTATCTTCACAAAAACAAGATACTGCTCTCAGTATCTGAAGCTTAAGGTTGGGTCTGTCCCTGTTAGACCTTAGGTGATTATTTGATGTGGTGAGTCATTATTTGATGTGGAGAATGGTGTACATGTGCTGTTGTTTGCAGCGTGTGTGCCAGGAATGTGATGTGGGATTTTTTTGATGGAAGGCATGGAGGACCTGTGTTGAGGCTCTGTGACGCGTGGTCTCCTAACTTGCCAGCTTTTTGTTCTCATCAGTATGTTTTTGTTGTTGTTTTTTCCTCTCCAGAGTATTTGACTGACCTGCAAGGTCGAAGTGTTGATGACCCTGGTTTGTGCTGGGATTTCTATGGCAGCTCTGTGTGCGGTGAGCAAATGTTGCCCTTTATTTCTTTGTATGCAGAGACTTTAAAAACACGGGGCACATGGGGGTGGGGGCTGTTCTGTTCTGTTCTGGTGGTGGAGGAAGCTAGGAAGGAAGAAAACTGATTTTGTTTACAGATCACGTTATTGGGGAAAAAAAGCAAAACCTGCAGCAGTCTTTTCATTGCTGACTTAGCACCTTTATTCAATTTTATTTAGATCCAAAAGATGAATCTGGATTTGATGTCTTGGCAAATCCTCCTGGCCCGGGTGATGAAGATGAAGATGGCTTCAGCGATGTGTTTGAATTTGAATTTTTGGACGAGCCTCCCTTACCGTGTTACAACATTCAAGTGTGTCTCTCTCAGGGGTAAGAACAAAGACAGATTTTGGGGTAAAAACAACCAGGATGATCTGCTTGGGTTGGTGGCAGTTTGTGTCAGCAGGGAAAAGTGTTTGTATTTATGTAAATACAATGAGAGATCAGTACTGTAACTGCTGGTGGTTTTTTTGGAAATAAATTAATAGGAGGTGAGAGGGGAAAAGGCTGGTTTGTCAGGGCTGAGTTTTTACTGCCATATTCCTGAGTGGGACAAGTGATGTTTGAACACAAATTCCTCATCTCAGACATCTTGTTACAACTTCCCAAAATAGAAATCCTTCTAGCACTTAAATTTGGGTATGATGTTTGTATGGTGTTAATTGTATTTCATGGACTTTTCTGATCTGCTGCTTAGTGGACACACTTTTGTAGATGACAAAATGACACCTTACTGCTTTTCTAGACTTTGTAGCAAAACTGGTTTAAAGTTCTGAATTGGAACAAACAAATAAGTATCTTAGGGAAGATCCTATGATACTTAATAATAAGCAAAGACCTGGAAAGTTGTATTATATATTATATTCAAGATATAAATTAGATTTGTTGGTGACTGTTATTTACCATTTGCACCAATTTTGATGACAGCTAGTTTTAAATATTGATCATGAGGAGTGTGGGTTTTAGTATGTTTTTGTTACGCGGGTGATGGATCTAACTTAATTCCCTGAAGTGGACGAGTACAAAGATTGAATTTTAAAACTCTGCTGTTTATCTGACAAAAATTCAACTTACTGTTGAATTCTAGTTAATATTGGTGTCTCTGGAAGTCAGGGGTGCTGAATTTTGTGGTTGTAACTATAAGCCATCTCCTTATTTGTGAAAGGAAAATCGGGTTCAGATGGGTTGACCTTCAGGTGTCTGAGTTGGGATGGCTGCTGGCCCACATGGGCACTGAGGAGCCCAGGTTTTATAGGTCCCAGTGCTCCTGCATCCTGGATCTTTCCTTCTCAAAGCTGCAGGTAGCAGTACTCTGAATAAATACATACACACCTGCTCATCTGTTGTATTCAGCCCCTGGGCAGCAGGCTTGGTTTCAGAGGGATTGTTTGTGTGCATGGGACCAGGGAGGGTTTAGGGGAATAGTACCAGGGGAAATGCCTTTTTTTGTCACACAGCAATGTGGGGAAGAGTCAGAAATCCTGTGACTTAATGTCAGTTATTGGAGCCTCTCTCTCCTTCGCTTCCACAGACCACGGAACTGGCTTCTGCTCTCGGACGTGGTGAAGAGGCTAAAGATGTCCTCCCGCATCTTCCGCTGCAACTTCCCCAACCTGGAGGTGGTCACCATCACGGAGGCAGAGTTTTACAAACAGACTTCCCTCAGCCAGTTGTTCTCTTGTGCTACGGACCTTGAAGCTTTTAACCCCGAGAGCAAAGAGCTGTTGGACTTGGTGGAGTTCACAAGCGAGCTCAAGACTCTGCTGGGCTCCGAGCTTCACTGGCTGCATCCGCACGAGGAGCCTCCCTTCGACATCCTCTGGTGAACCATCAGGCCATTTAATGTACAGCGCTCTATACAGCTACTTCTTTATGTATATGTGTTCAAATGAAATGGTTTCTGTAAAGAAAGGACACTATTAAATATGAAAATATCTTTCCTTTATATAAGAGATCTGAATTCCAGTTGGATGGATTTTGGAAGAATTTTTTTTTAACTTCAATCAGTTTTTACAGAAATTGTTATATAACGTTTCTTTAAATGCACACAGGCTTTGGGATAAGTTTGTTATTACCCGGAACACATTTTTTTTTTAAAGAACACACCCACACACATTGACTTTGTTTCATACAAAGCACTGATTACACAGAACATACTTTTTCTAGGTGATGTGATCAAAGTCGTGTGGCTTGTTTGGGAGATAGGATTTGGTAAGGCACTTGGTGATATTATTTTCTTTTTTTTTGTTTACAGAATTACCTGCTTTGGCCAGGTAAGCACTATTGAATATAATTCAATAGTTTGTAATATAAATTAAACCATATCCATACGCATCAACTAATTGTAAGAACTTTTATATCCTAATTTAAAAGCTGTGAAATTTAGTTTTCACACATCAAACCGGATTGTTTATATATGTTTAAACATTTTATGCTCTTTATTTAAAGAAGACTTTGAACTATTTTTTCTGTACCTTGTAAAATATTGAAAAACTAACATATGTTGAAGTTGCTTGAAACTGTACATAAACTAAATTTTCTGAATTGTGTGTTTATGTTTGAGATCTGTGTTTTAACTTTGTAAGTAAATCTTCTGCCTTTGTATTTATATTTTACAAAAATTTTCTTAAAGGCAATAAAACTGTTGAGAAATGAAGAGGCTAAAGTGACTGCCATTAACTCTGTGCCTGGTTGTGACATGAGCTTCATCTCATTAATGTTCATGAAAGGAGGGTGTAGTTTCCAAAGTGGGGCAGGGCTGGTAGAGGTGCAGGCAAGCAGCTGATGAAATCTGGGGTACAGTCTCTACTGGCTTTCTAAATTCCATGCTGCAAGAAAACATCAGGTGGGTGCTTTTGGTGGGACAAGGGTTTAAAAGTGGTCTTCACAATACCTTCTGCACCATCTTTTAAAGAACTGTGAATAGGTTCATTTTCCCTCCTTTGACATCCTTTTAATTTCAATTGGCTGAATCCTCTTTTCAATGAAGTCTGCAGAGTGGAAGAAAACAGTACCAGGGGAAACGCTTTAGTTTTAATGTGGAACATTAAACCTATGAACACATTTTGGGAGGATTTAAAGGGACAGGGACCAGAATGTCACTTTTGCACAGCTCTGGAGCTTGTATCTAAGAGGCTGGGCTCTCTGGGCTTGGGCAGACTCTCTCTGCCTTCCCCTTGTGGAAGAAATTCCCAAAGGATCTTGAGCAGAGCACCTGGTCAGTCTGGGAAAAGCATCTGGGAAGAAGTTTCTCCATTGTCCTGAAGGTCAGGGAGGACAGTGCCTCATTTCTGAAGGTGCCCTGGAGGGGAGGACTCAGAGCTGCTGCCTCTCTGGTGTGTTGCCTGTGAGTCTTTAGCCCAACATTTGTGGGGCTTTACAGTGGGGCTGTTCCTGTGGGTTAGGTGGTTTTGTAGCTGAGCCAAGAGGTGAGAGAAAGGTCCAAAAGTTGTCTGCTGCTGGAGGCTGAAGTTGTCATTTCTGTGCAGGACGGAATTTTTAGTCCTAACAAGTCTACAGAACTCCTTTTTCCACATTTGGGGTAAAGGAGGATGATGGTCTCTCCTGCACAGCTTTTATGTGCATGCTGGATTTCCTTTTCAAACAGTGTCCAGCTTTTCAAGGAACTGAAGCACAGACACCCCTCCTCTCCAGTGCCATCTTCTTGCACCCCCTGCTTCTCCCAGAAAGAAGAGGGCCAGAAAATGCAAGGCAAGGGAGGATGCTACAAGCAGTTGTTATGGACACCTTCATCTGATCAGCTGTGTAATGCTTGGATGGCTTGAGCTGGGCATAAATCAGCTTTGTGCCACTTCCCGGGGTGCGTGGCAGACACCTCATTTCTCCCCAAGCCCCAAGGCAAACAGAAGATTGTCACTGCTTTGTCTTTTGGCAAGCTCCTCTTCAAAGAATCCCGAGCACGTGCTCCCGAGCATCTCTGCTGAGTCAGCTTTCCCTGCCTCCCCCGGGCACAGCTGGGCCTTCTCCCTGCTGGCTCCTGCCTGCTGCTCAAATACAGAACAGCCTCACACCGCTGAAATGTGAGTGTGTGTGCCTGCCCCGGGCGCCTGTGCTCTAAAAATAGGGCCATGGCAGGGGACACCTGATCCCAGCGCTGTCCCTTGACATAGCACAACTGTTTTATACTCTGGGACGTGCTTTTTTAAAGGGATGTCGCTGTGCAAGGGTGCTTGAGGGAGCACAGAGGGTTCAGCGAAGCAGGAGGGGGCACGAGCCTGGCTTGGCTGCCCCTGTGCTGGGTGGTTTGGGAGAGGTTTCACAGGAGAGGCTGGATGCAGGTGTAATTTTGCAGGAGGCAAGCCCAGGGGAGAGTTACCTTGGGAGAGGAGAGGTGGCATTGTGCCAGCAGGGTGTGAACGTGGTGACAGAGAGTGACACTGGCCAGCCCTGGGAGTGACTGGGTCCTGCAGGGCACAGAGCTGGGCTGGGCCAGCTCCAGCCAGCGTGGGGGCTGTGTTCAGCAGCTCAGTTTCTAATCTCACACTATTCTCCTTTAAAGGGCTTTCCTGTGCATCCTCCTTGGGCCAAGCATGCTTGCTTCACACTGCTGGCTTTGCTCCAGGTTAATAAAAAAATAAGGAAATGGAAACGCAGCCTTTGGGGATGGTAAAACCCTGCTGATCCTGTTACTTGCCTTCTGCAAGGTGAAAGCACAGTGTTGATGCTGTTGGAGACAAAGCCAAGGTGTTTCCTTGAATTTCCCCTGCTTGCCACTTGGATTTGCCCAGCTAGGAGTCTGTGCTGCCCTGTGGAGGTGTTGGACAACCCCATGTGCAATAGGGAAAAACCCTATTTCCAGCTAGAGCAGGCAGATGAGTCTTGCTTCAAAGAGGTTCCTTTGTCAAACTTTTCCTCCTTGCTGGCTGGGAAATCCCAGGGAATACCCAGTTCCAGGCTGGCTGCCTGGCAGGGAGGCTGAGGGGGAGCCACAGCACAGGCAGTGCTGGGAGGTTTCCCCTGAGATGCTGCTGAGGACCAAAATGTTGAACCCCTCCTTCGCCTTCCTGCCTTACCCAAGAGCTCTGCAGAGCGGGGTCAGCCCTGGGAGTTTCCTGTTTGGGTCATTCCTCCTTCCAGCCACTCTTCTCATTTCTGCTTTGCTGCGGTGGCTGAGCTGGAGTCCTGTGCCAGAGACACTGATGCAGAGAGTGGCAAGCAAGGGTAGATGTGGTGCTTAGGCACGTGGCTTAGTGGTGGGCTTGTCAGTGCTGGATTAACATTTGGACTTGATGATCTTGGAGGTCTTTCCCAACCTTAATGATTCTATGATTTTAGCTACCAGGAGCAGAATGGAAATTATTTTAAAAACTGCTCCCAGGGGCCAAGCTCACTCCGTGAGTCAAAAGAGTTTGAAGCTGACTTTTCCCATCATTTTTGTGCTAAATAATGAAACTATAGATGAAACCCATCATTTGAGCATTACTGTATCAGGGAGTGGTGAGTGCTGGCAGCTGCCGTTCCCAGGCTCTGTGGGGCTGCTGGTAAACATTCAGCATCATCAGTTTGCACAGGGAAAAGGCACACATTATTGCTTTAAACTTGCACAGGTCCAAGGTAAGTGGAAAAATAGCATTTTATCTGTTAAAATTTTTTTGCAGAACATACTTTTATTTCAGTATGAGGCCAGTGTTGGTAGGAGAGGGCTAGGCCCCACCACATTAGGCAGAAGAGTTGAATGCCATAATTGTAAAGACACAGATCTTTTCTCAGTGTGCTCACTCACCATTGCATTTCTGCTAGAGGGGGGAACAGAAGAAGGTGACAGGAATCCAGGTTTCACTTGGAGCAGTGTCAGGGGCAAAAACCTCCAAAGAGATCTGAAGAAGATGAAGCTTTAGGTGTCCCACCATGACACCCACCTGCATCAGTCTGGCTCGTTCTGCCTTTCACCCGTTGGTGTGGTTTGCATGGATTCCTCCAGCTGCAGAGGGAAGAGACTGTTTTCCTGCAAGGAAGTGTGATGGATCCTCAGGAGCAGCACTGCCTTGAGTCCTTGGGGTGGAGAGAGCCACTGCTTGTTTCTGGTTTGCCAGTCCTGAAGAAAACCCCCTCCATGCCATGTGCACATCTTCCTCCAGCAGACTGATGTGACTGCCGACGGTTGCTATCTTGAGCCAGGTAGGAACCACAAATCTGTCACTAAATAGATTTTCCTTTTGTTGTCACATTAATTTGCAACTCATTAATAGTGACAGCAGTGGGGTACTGCATGGATGCAGATTTGCATATTCATGGTTAACTTATTATTAAACAAATAAGATTTCCCTAGCTTAGGGAAAGTACCAGAGTAATGCCACATTGTGCATTATAACAGCCTGAATGTTTTATTTTCTTTTTAATATGTTAATAGATGCAAGGGGCGCTCTTTTTTTAAGTAACTGTGCATTTATAAAATAACGTGTAATTTAAAATATCGCAATAGTTTAAACAGTAATCTACTAACAAACCTGCCAATAATTGAGCACAAATACCTATTTAATGTACAAATCAATTAATCAATTCTAAATGCTGGCTTTGTTGCCTGATGACCGTAACACAGGCAGCACCAGCAAGGCACAACCAAGCACTCTGCTGGCGAGGTGACCCAGAGGTGGAGAGCTGATCCCATGTTTTATGGTTCGTTACAGCCAAATTGGCCGGTTTTCACAGTCGCTTTTGTTTCTTCTCCCCAGAGGAGTGGTGGGAGAGAAAGTGAGGACTGAGCTTGCTGTGGTGCCCACTGCCAGCCCCCTGTCCTACTGGGCATGGCTGAGGCAAACGTGGCCATCTCGGCTCTGCAGGGACCTCCCTGCTCCCCCTTTTCCAGCAGGCAGCTTCCACATGGCTGTACCACCCAGACACCAGCTTTGGCTCAGCCCTGGTGAGGAGGAGGGCAGAGCTCTGCCCCCAGCAGGGCAGGTGGGCAGTGGGCAGCAAACTCCCCTGGCACCGTTGGTTTCTTCCCCTGTGGTGTGAAGCCTTTGGAATTCAACAGGCATTCAAAATCTGCAGGTGAGAGGAATGGGAGGTGTGGAGTGTGGGGCTGTCCTGCAGGCAGGTGCTTTTATTCATTTGCTGGTAACAGCGAAGGTCCTTTGCCCTCAAAGTAGCACAACTTGTTTCTACTGGGCTATTCAAGACTATCCAGTATGCACAGCAACCCCCTCTTCAGTTCCCTACTACCACATCCATACTTTTAATTCCTTTCTGGCTCTTTTAAAAATTTGTAGGGTAGTGGGCACAAATACATGTGAGGAAACCAGCTGGTTATTGCAGTTCCCCTCAGTCCTGAAGTGAGGTTTTTTCCTGACCTGACTTTCCAGAGTCCTTTGACGGTGTTGCCTAACCACAAAACGTGGTTCTTACCCCATCCTGCTGTCCCCTTGTGAGTCACAGGCCACCCCCTTTGAACCATTGGCCTGTGCTCCCAGCCTCCCCAGGCTCTGGAGCTCCTGTTTCTGGCTGATTGCAAAGGATGTAGAGCCCTGAAGAGGCACAGATGAAACCAAGATGCTGAAACGCAGCCATAAGTCACCCCAAAGACTGCATCCCTGCAGGTGCAGAGCAGGGTGAGGCTGTTTTAAAAACCTGTGTACAGCAAGCTCAGAGTGCCCCTCTCCAACAGGGGATAATTTTGTTTACTGATGTGGGATCTGCTTTTATCTTCATCTCCTGGCTCGGGTCTTTCCTTGGCACAACGAGGAGCGCCAGTGGGACTGCAGCCCAATTTCCACTGCTCTGTGGCTGCAGGCTTTTCCACACACTGAGAATGTAGAGGGTTAGGCAACACTTGTGGCAGATGCTCATGATGTCAGAGACAGTGTTTAGTATTTGTAGCTGTCGAAATTTCAAGGAAAAGGCTACCTAATGAAAACCCTTTTCAAATATGCCATGAAACTCCTGTTCAAGTAAAGCCCACATGAAAGCAAGTCCTGACAGGCCTCCTGAAATGAAAAGGGCAGATTATTTAACAGCTGATCAACACTAATAACCCTTGGCAAATGCAGTATGCAAATTCAGAGCTGGAGCCAACATGTGCCAAAGGGACTCTTCTGTGACAGCCTGGCCTGGCTGCTCTCAAACTGCTGCTGGCAACCAGAGAGCCCAGCACTGGGAGTGGGGAGCCCTGGGCTGCCACTGCCACGTGCCATGGCAGTGGTCAGCAGGTGCTTGTGGAGGAGAAGTTCCTCCACCACCACAGGAATCTAATGGGCATTTGGTGTGTGACCACCCAGTGGGGCTGGGGCTCCCTTGCTGAGGTGCTGGGACTGATGGCATAAAGCACTGAGGGAAACAAATAGTTTGGGTACCTTGTCTCCCCACTTCACGACATCTTCGGGTAAATATCACTTTTAAGTGTCTTTGTGACCTGCCAGTCACACAAATGTGATTCTTCTTTCTGAATTGGGCCAACCCATGGGCAGTTAAGCAAAGGATGGAGTTGGGTTTCCAGAGTGAGTTCATCCTTCTGTCCCCTAGCTCCATGTCATGAGGGTGGCTTTGTATCTGCCTGGCTGCCCTGCACAGCTCAGCTTCCCCAGCCCAGGGACCCTATCTGTGCCACCCACTGGTTGCTATGAGCATCCAGGGATTTGAGTCAGCTCCCTGCAGGGCCAGCTCAGCACATGGCAGTGCTTGGGAATGTCCCCACAGGGTTGGATGCGCTCATTAAAGCAGCAGACAGACCCAGAAGCCACTCGAGGTGGGTGGGTACAGGGTGGGATGGTGCAGGGTGGGAGAGAACCCATCCCCTGCAAGGGAAGGAGGCAGTGCTGCCTGGGTCTGGGAGCAGGGCAAGGGGTCAGGAGAGCCAGGGAAGTGTCGCCCTTTTGGTGGCAGTGTGGCATTACCTTGGCTCAGAAAGTTGGGTAAGCCTGTGCCTCTGAAACCGGGATGCTGTGCCCATCCACCAGCTGGGGCTCCCAACACAGCCCTTAACAGCCTAGTGACCCAACCTGCCTGGTCCCCGAGGGGTTACCTCTCCTGAAATGGCTGCCATGCCCAAAGAGATGGAGTGCCTTTGAGCACTGCTGTTTTCAAAGGCTCAGGAGTGAGCTTGATTAGCAAAATCAACAAAGAGATGCAAATATGCTGCAGCAAAAAGATGCTTTGTAAGTCTGGGAGTCTGAGTAGTGGGAAGCAGCAGCTCTGTGTGCTGGGAAAGGCTGGAGAAGGGAGGGTGTTATTCCCCAGAAAGCAGCGCCTCAGACCAGCACAGGGCTCTGTGGACACAAAGCAGCGTCTCTGTCCTCAAGGTTATTTAGTGGTAAACAAGAGCTCCAGGAGGGAAGGAGCTGCTGCTGCCCAGGCACTCTCGGGCTGCCTTGTGAGCTCAGCAGATGTGGCCTGGGCAGAGCAGGCTGGGGGCATCCAGAAAACCCCTGCCCAGGCTTATTTCTGCAGCTGCAGATCACCTCAAAAACACAGCCTCACACAGCCCAGTTTGACTTGCCGGGGCTTTGAACACCCCACCAAGTTTCTAACAATGTTAAAGCATTTCCTGCTCAGTGTTTGCTTTCACTTCACCTGTGCTAACCCTTGGTACTCCAAGGGCCCTCAGCTGTGCTTTAGAGGCAGAACAAGGTGAGTCAGCCCCATCCCTCTCTCAGCCAGTGCTGGAGGATGAGGATGAGGATGAGGATAAGGATGAGGATGAGGATGTGGAGGAGGATGAGCAGAGCAGGTCTGCTCAGCAGCTGGTGCTGAATCACAGCAAGACAGCCCCAGGACAGCCCCTCTTCTGCTGCCGGTGGCTCCCAAGTGCACAGGAATGCAGTATCCCAGGCAGTCTGTTGGTGAAGGCATGAGGCAGTTTTTAAAACACACAACAGAGTCTTCTGTGGGGCTTGGTCCTTTATAAAGTAAATTTATTTGACAGGTTTATTTCTTTATCAGATATTTGTCTAACCCCATGACACTGAGAGACCTGATTTCCTGGTACAAATGTTAAAATGTAAACTCCCAGAGATGTTGACTGTCACAACCAGTGTCCTAAATATCCTCACCCTGGTTTCTTGTTGACTGTTCTGGCATGACAGCAGGAGACCCCAGAGATGCTGGATAATCTGTGCTATGATCACACCAGGAAAAGAGCCCCAGTAAGAGGACAGGACAGGCTTCTGGCCTGTCCTGGCTGAGTGGCTGGTGGATTCAGGGGTTAAAAACAAGCCTTTTGCAAGTGGTGCCTCCATCCAACAGGATGGAGAGATTAGAAACACCTAAAGCGCCTGAAGGGTTGCAGCACCACTGACTGATCAAATAAAAATATGTGAATCATAAATCAATGTAATTTAAAGCAGGCTTATTTAGAAATTGAGATTGGGCACTAAGGGGCTTATTCAAATCACTTTGGCTTGCCATTAACCACCCCCTGCAACTGTGTGTACTCTCTTGGGGCAGGTGAGTGGGGGTGCAGATGTGCTGCCTCCTGTTTGAAGTTTGAATCAGTCCTGGGCCGGGAGCTGGGACAGAGCAGCTGGGGAGGTACCCAGGGCGTGGAGGGAGCAGCTGCCTGCTCAGCCCGGCTGCTGCCTGGCCCTGCTGGCCGGTGACAGATGACAGCCAGACGGCAGGAGCGGGCTGTGCCGTGTGGCTGCAGGATGACAGGAGGTCTCAGCACAGCCCAGCGTGTCAGGGACCACAGTCAGTCCCAGCAGAGACAGACACTGGTGAGTGCCTTCCCTCGCTCACTTGGCTTAACAGACAGCCTTGGCTCTGCTCCTGCCATCATTTGCCACCTCCCCTCCTCAGCAGGCAGCAGTCCCGAGCATCTGAGCAGGGGCACGCTGCAGTTGTGCACGGTCTGTGTGTGTGTGTGTGTGTCTCTCTGTCTGTGTCTGTGTGTCTGTGTGTCTCTGTCTCTCCGTCTGTCTCTGTGTGTGTGTGTCTCTCTGTCTGTGTCTGTGTGTCTGTGTGTCTCTGTCTCTCCGTCTGTCTCTGTGTGTGTGTGTCTCTCTGTCTGTGTCTGTGTGTCTGTGTGTCTCTGTCTCTCCGTCTGTCTCTGTGTGTGTGTGTCTCTCTGTCTGTGTCTGTGTGTCTGTGTGTCTCTGTCTCTCCGTCTGTCTCTGTGTGTGTGTGTCTCTCTGTCTGTGTCTGTGTGTCTGTGTGTCTCTGTCTCTCCGTCTGTCTCTGTGTGTGTGTGTCTCTCTGTCTGTGTCTGTGTGTCTGTGTGTCTCTGTCTCTCCGTCTGTCTCTGTGTGTGTGTGTCTCTCTGTCTGTGTCTGTGTGTCTGTGTGTCTCTGTCTCTCCGTCTGTCTCTGTGTGTGTGTGTCTCTCTGTCTGTGTCTGTGTGTCTGTGTGTCTCTGTCTCTCCGTCTGTCTCTGTGTGTGTGTGTCTCTCTGTCTGTGTCTGTGTGTCTGTGTGTCTCTGTCTCTCCGTCTGTCTCTGTGTGTGTGCAGGGGGTGCTGGCTGCTGTTCCCAGCCCCAGCTGTGCAGGAGATCCCATTGCCTGACCCAGAGCAGGAGCCAGGAGGGGGAAGGTTGGCTCTTGGCTCCCCCTTGCCATCAGGCTTGCAGTCACCCTGCAAACACATTAGTTTTCCTAAAAAGGCACCGGAGAGCTTGAACAGCAATACCACTGTGGCATTTATTAATTTTTTAGCATAGCTCTCCCCCCACCCCCACTGTGATTTGCATACCTGTTAATCCTCTCCCTGCTGCAATAATTCTGTGAAGGATAGGGAAATGGTATCTGAGCAATAACTCCTTGACTCTGAAGCTGTGGGACCCTGTGTGCCATCCTGATCAGAGCAGAGACCTGCAGTGAGTGGAAGCAGGAGGTTTAACCTTCTAAGAGATGCATCTCACCTACAAGACCCAAAGAAAGCCATCCATCCTATTATGTGGAACCCAGCTCTAGCATTCCCATACAGCTCTGCTCCCATCTTCTCCCAGGAAAGCCCCTGCCCTTGGCAATATTTTGCCTTCACACAATCACTGTTCCCTGCTGGCAGTGTCCCCCCTGCAGCAAAGTTGCTTCCCGTGGGAGAGGGGAGGAAAGCCCTGCACTCTGGAGGTTTCATCACTTCTTCCAGCCCTGCCTGTGGAGGTGGGAACACCACCAGCTTCCAGCACATGCTGGGATTGCTCATCCCAAGGCAGGACTGTGCTGCGAGGCAAGCTCTGACCCCAGCATTTCGGATGACTTTGGTGAGGTCTGGGACAGTTTTAACCAGCAAGAAGCTGCAGACCTTAGAAGCTGCATTCATCACTTTTCTTACTGCTGTCTTTATCCTCTTCCCCCCAGGTTTTAATTTCATTTGGATTTATGGGTGCCTAACACCTTTTGCAGTAAAAATCCTAAAGAAAAGTCAGTCAGGTTCAGTTCCAGGTCCAGGTCCAGGTCCAGGTTCAGGTCCAGGTCCAAGTCCAGGTTGAGAGAACAAATTCCTCCAGAAATCCTTGGAAAACTTGGGCCAGTTTTTCTTGTCATCCCACTTCCTCTGTGATCAGGAGGGGACAGGGCAAGTAGGCAGGGGAGGAAGGACAGCAGGGTGATGAGTAGGTGGTGGAGAGCTCTAGGGAGCTCACTGCCCTTATTTGGAGCCAGCAGTGTGGGTGGACAACAGAGGGAAGCACAGGAGAAGAGCAGGAAACTAAGTCTGAGGAGGACACTTTTATCACATGGTGATAAGTCCCCAAACAGCAAGCATCTCTCAGTGAGGGAGTGACGAAACCCCCAGTTTGCTGCAGCTTTGTTAAAACCGTGCTAGACTCTGGCTCTGCTGGAAACATAAATAATTCTGAAGGTCTGAAAGATGGATCTTTGAGAGCTCTGGCATCCTTGTGTGCTGTATGTGCCTCTATGACTACAGCTGCACAGACCCAGTGTGCAGTGCTGAGGAAGGTGAGAGGAGAGGGGTGTTCACCATCACCCCTGTCCTGTGACCATGAGAAACTGCCCCTGCTGCTTTTGGCCAAGCACAGGCAGGGAGGAACAGAGCAAACAGCACAGCAAGCCCAGCATGTGAGCCAGGGTGAAGAAAGGCTGCACCCCTGTCCTGTAGGGCCAGCAAGGAGCGTCCCTTGGCTCTCTAGGGACAGAGGCTCACGCCACAGGCAGCGGGGCTGGGGGGGTGGGCAGGGCACACCTGGAGCAGCAGATTAACCAAGCAGGCTGGGTGTCCGTGCTCACACCATGCACAGCCTGGAAGTGACTGAGGCAGTGGTTCTCAGGCACCCCAGCCCTGCTGGCCGTGTTTGCTCCATCAGGCACTGACAGTGAGGTCTGGGAGGTTCCTCTTTCTGGGCTATATTGAGGCACACACAACGGCTCGAGAGCGGGGTGAGAGGACAGCCAGCAGTTGTGAAAGAGCAGCACGCCGGAGCCTGTGAGTAACTGAGGCCTTTTGGCAGCGCTTCAGAAAATGGGATGGTCCAGTTAGGGAGTTCAGGAAATTGTCTGAGTTAGATTAAACATTTTCTAAAACCTTCTGGGTTGCTTGAGAGCTGACTTGAAAGTTGGCAAAGCTATATAAAACAAAAGTTAACACATTCCCCTCAAATTATACTCTTACAGGTCTAGAATAAAATCAGACTATTTTTCATTAGTTTCAACATCTCCTTCCATCTGAAGGCAGGAGTATCTGCACAGTAAAATGCTGGGATGCTTGCACAGCCATGCAGGGGGCCACATGTGACACATAAGAGCTTTAGAACACATTCCAAAAGCCATAAACCACATAACTTTTAGGCAGAAAACTGGATTTCTCTCTAGTTGAAGCCTGGGTGTAAAGGAGTCTCTGTGGGTCTGAGGCTCACTGGACTCTTCCTTCAGCACCAAACCCCTGGAGTGCCCAGCAGCAGAGAGCTTGCTCTGGAATGCTGCCTGTTCTCCAGGAGCTGCACTTTGTCCCTCAGGAGACAAGACTGCCACAGTTTGGGCAAGAGAAGCATCACCTCTCACATCAGCCCTGCGCAGCAGCAACAAGGGAAGCAGCAGTGGGGTTTCTCTCTGGAGAGCATGGGAAATGCATGATGCCCAAGCAAACAAGAGCTCCTCTGCCCTCATGCCCTCCGAGAAGACCAACTTCAAGCTGGGTGTCTCCCCTTCCCTTAGGAGAGCAAGTGGAGCTGGAGCTGCCCAGAGCAAAGGATTTTCACTGCTCCTGCAGGCTGTGTGCAGCCAGGAGATGCAGAGCACACCCACACCCTGCTCCTATCCATCCCCCTGCTGGAAACAGAGCCCCTGATTCAAAATCCCCACCAGACTGGGAAACTACTTGCTCCCTGTCTCCTGGGAAAAGTTTCTACTTGTGGAATCGGAAGTGGTATCAGGCACAGAGCAGATGTTGGCGGCTTCCTCGCTCCATGGAAATAAGGAAGTAGGAAGCCCATTTAGACAAACAGTTCCACATAAATCTTAGCCTGATGTTTCTTGCCTGTACGATCTCTGCAAAGGGTAAATTGAACTCTGCTTCATTGATGAAGCCCGGTGCTATTAGTTATACCTGTCTTTACTGCAGAGCTGCTTTGGGTGAGAAAAGAAAAGCAGTATGGCCCCAGGAGAGAGAAAGAAATCAGAACATAAATGCAGGTATCAAAGCAGAAAAATGCAGAGAGTGGTATTAGCCCAGGGTATGTTGGAGAAGAAAACAAACTCTTATCACAGCAAGAGCAGAGGAAGCCATCCCACTGAAGGGAGGAGACAAGGAGGACAGTCGGCATCCTGTGGAGAGCAAATCCAAGGTCTGGGGGAGGGAGAGCACAACCCCAAAGGCATGGCATAGGCAGGGGATGTGCCTCTTAAAGACACAGCTTCCCTGCACGCCTCTGTGAGGGCAGCAGAGCCAGGCAGCCAAAGGAGCAGCTCCCAGGCAGCTGGGGAGCCTCAGGGCAGGGCTGAGAGCACCCCTCTTTCCAGACTATGGGGTCTACAGGCTCCCTGCCATCCACAAAGTCCCAGGAGAAAGTGAGAGCCAAAACACCCACCCAGAATCTGGTCAGATGAAAATGAATTATTAAAAGAAGCGAAGATTTATTGCCTTTAAAAATTTATTAACAGGACAAGGAGAACAACTTTCTGTAGGAGCAATGGCGGGAGGCAGCAGAAAGAAATGGAGATTTGCTTTTGAAGGTGGACATCTCCAGGGGGGAGCTGGTGGCTGGTCTCTGACCAGGGAGTCAGGAAGGGGTCAAAAGCACCCCAGCTCCCACCCAGTGCCCAGTCCTTTTGGACAGATGTTGAACATCCAAAGGGCAATGCAGGGGGACCAAACAGAAACAGTAAGGATGCTTCTCCTTTCAGTGTACAAACCTCGTGAGTGATGGGCTCCTTGGCTAAACCCTGCAGGAGCCACAGAAGCCTGTTTGCTCTGCTTTTGGAAGGAGCAGTCACCAATCTGCCCTCAAGCACTGGATTTGCAAGATATCACTTTTTTTTAATAGCTAGGAATGGAGAATTCCTGCTCTGACCTCTAGCAGAGGAGGAGGGACGCTGTGGGGATGAGAAAAGGAGGAACGATCCAGGGGAGGATTCCCAGCAGCGAGTCCGAGGGGAAAGAGGCTGAGGTGGAATTGGTAAAAATAGTTCAGGGAACAGGGACAAGTCCTAAAAGAAAAGAGTCTTTGTGCAAAGAGGATAAAATAAAATCAGAAAGGGCTGGAGCAGCACCACATTGATAGAGCTGAAACTGAAGACCAGGAAGAAAAGGCGGGAGGGGATCACAGAGAGGTTCCTGTCAATCCCTGTGGTCAAACCTTAACACAATTGTAACATTTTGTAACACTGTAACACAAAATTTAAGTTTTAACACCGGGTCTTATGGAGGCCTTGCTATTTCTAGCCACTTGCAGGTGAGGGTGAAGAGACTTTTTCTGCGACTTCAGCTTCCAGTTGTGATCTTTGGTATGTCCAAAAGGTGGTACTTGAGGCAGAACAGCTAAAGGAAGACCCTGTTTGTCTACTTCTGATTTTAGTCACACCCTGGTAAGTATTTTCTGGTGAGTCCACCTCATGTTGGAGTTGGTAGGGAGTAAAAATTCTTCCTGGTGCTCCTACCCACTGAAATCCTACTTGACAGCAACTGCTATGCCAATCAGGATTCTATCCCTCAGTGCCCAAACCTAAGAAAATGAATGCAGCCATTTGTCTTGTCACTTCCCTTCTTCTCCAGGGGTTCTGTCACACAAGCAAACTACAATTACAATGAAAGGGACTAAACCCAGCATGGTCTTGGACTTCCCACAGGTCTATCCCTGCTCTTCACCTCCTGTCCATCTCTGGCCATCCACTTCTGTGAGCCTTGGTCTGCCTACCTCATGGATTTTCTTTTGAACTTTTAATTTTCCTGCCTGTGGTTGAACATCCTCTCATGCTCATAACATTGAATTTGTGTATGTAGCAGTGACGTTGGCCACACCAGTGTTCTCTATGCAACAGAAACAATTTGCTCAAGTTGATTTACTTTTTAGAGCTCCTTACACTTGTTGACTGAGATGTGAACTCTTGCTCATTTCTAGTGGAACACACAAAGAGTTCTACAGCTCAGAGCTGCGGCCCAGTCCAGAGGAAAGCATCTTGGGGCTCTGACAAAAGTGCAAGGCAAGTCCCCCTCTGATCCCTGGGCTGTGGTTTACAAACCAGATGGTAACTTTTATGTATGTATGGCCTTTTTAAACCACACTAAGACACTTATTTGCAGAAGACCTGGCCTGATGATAGAGGCTCTGTATTTGCAAACAAACAAACCTGTCGAGATAAAAACAAAGTTCTGCTTTAAAGTGTGTTTCACTGGAAACAATCCCAAACCCAACTCCAGCCATTATATTCAAAAGAGAAACAAACTCTTCCCCCAAAGCCCCATATCTTGGAAATCCCATTATCTCAGCAGAAGAGACTATCAGGGCCCAAGCTCTGTGTCAGAGCTGTCCTCTTAGAGCTAAGTCACATGGTGTCTGCATCAGGGTGTTTTGCAGGTGGGGGAATACCCCTGCTCTGTTCTGGGAAAGGCTTCTACATGGAATACAGATGCAGCAGCAGAGCTGGCTGGATAAAACTACAAAAACAGCCCTGCCAAAGAGAACAGCAAGCAGCTCCAGCAGCCCCCAAGCTGGCTATGCCTGGTTAGCCTGATCTGAGTGTGCCTGCAGGAGGCAGGACCACAGTGACACTCACAGCTGGCATGGCTGTGGTGGCAGACACACCTGGGGCACTGCCAGAGCTCTCAAGTGTTGTATTGTTCCTTGCCATGCTGTGTACAAATGCTTATTCATAAAGTAAGATAAAATAACAAACTCTGTGGTGACTCCTGCACACATGATGTGAGAAGAGAAAATGGGATTTTGCTGCATTAAAGAAAAACAGGACAAGATGCTAACTCATCAATAGTTAACCTACCTCAAACAGGTACACAACAAGGCCAAGCAATTGTGGAGTGTGTTTGAGCTGAGAAAGAAAAAGGGAAAAAAAGAGAAAAAGTTATCCAAAGGAAAGCTCAGATACATTTCAAAGAGCTACAGCTCTAAAAACACCAAAGGAGTTTTATCAAACTTCCCAGCAAAACTTTTCTCTGAGAGGAAATAGGGCAAGTGAGATTTCAAAGGGAGACATCTGAGATGATGACTGAAAAAACCTCCAACCCTGAGCCTCCTGAATGTGCATTTGTCCTGAGCTGTATGTAGCATGGCTACTGTCAGGCTGTAATTAAGATAAGAATATGCACTAAGCTCATTGACTAAAGTTCTGGAATAATCTTGGCTATAGTTGAGACCTTAGATTCACCCAAAGCAGCTAAGTTATCACAAAGCACTGATTCACCAACCCTTAAAAAGAGTGCAGCCTTTAAAAAAATTTTATTATTTAATTTCTCTTCTAATTAACAGCAGGTAGTGAATAGGAAAGTGTTTATCCTCCCCCCCACCTCAGCTCACTACTCTGCTGTGTTATGACAGATGGAATGTTAATTAACGTGACCTGGCATAGAATATTTAATCCAAGACAGAGTATCATGGAAACATCTGACTGCCTCAGGGCTGGTCACCTACCAGGGACACCCTGGAAAGCCCTGTCCCACGGGCACCCACGGCTTTTAGCTGAGCTAATCCCAAAAAAGGTGAAAGGCTGTGCCAACACGAGGTTTCTGAGGGCTCTGGGGGGGCAAAGCCACACGCTGAGAGGAAGAGGTTCCTCAGGAAGGAGAGGTTTGTGAAACTGTCTCAAGAAAATCCATCCCTGGGTGACCTTTCCATTCAGCAGCCAGGCACCTCTGCAGTGGGAACTGCGTCCCTGCTCCATGACCTGTGTGCCTGGCCTCCTCTCCCTCTGTGTGCAAGTGCAGCTCTCCCCCTCCTTCACCAGGGGTTTCACTAACCCTGCTCACTCCCCAGTGTGCCTGCCCAGCACCCCCACTGTGCCCAGCACCCCCATTGTGCCTGCCCAGCACCCCCAGTCTGCCCAGCACCCCCAGTGTGCCCGGCACCCCCAGTGTGCGCGGCCACCACCCCCATTGTGCCT
>VWZP01006275.1:841749-939774 GCA_013396995.1 Dicaeum eximium
AAAAAAAAAAAAGAAAAAAAAAAAAGGAAAAGGAAGCCCTCATTGCTTTGAGCTTGTTCTTCAGCCTCTGTTTTCTACCTGGGTATGCAGGGTCTGTGAAAGCTCCAAACCCAGAATTTGAGCACTCTCCTGCTTAGAACATTACAGCAGGATGCTGTAGCCCAAGTTGCTCTTTTCTTCTCCTCCACCCCCAGGCCCACGAGTACTCTGGGACTGAGGAATTTCTGCATGGTGCCTGGGGATGAAAACCCCATTTATATTGGAGGAACAGACTTTTATCAGAGGGCTGCACAGTTCCTTACTGTGGCCTGATATCACAAGACACATATCCCTCTTTGTACCCCCCTTCACTTCAACTCTGTGCCCTTTACTGCCATTCCCAAAGTCAGAGAAGAGAATTTTGGCCCAAGCCTTTACAGAAGATAAAGTCTAAATGTCAGGTGTCTCCCTAGGCAAGCAGCAAACATTCCTTTTACCACAGAGCACTAGAGGATGAAAAATTAAATCCAAAAGAAAGCATGAACCATCCATATATCACTCCCTAGGCTTTGCAGCACTAACCTCTTACCAGTGCAACAAACATCCTGTGCTCAACCTGAGAAACAGTCAAAACACTAAAACATTTAAAAGGCAATAAACCAGGTCAAGGAAAACAACCTTGACCACATCAGGTTACTTTTAAAGAAGTGACCTGACCTTGTGACAATGGAAAGGGCATAAAAGGGGGTGAAATCTCACCACAGGCACTACCTATGGCCAGAAACTGGTGACAGAAGCCAGGGAAAACCAAGGCAGAGCTCATTATGCCACCGGGATGACAGAGAGAAAAAACCTGTTGTTTGGGGTTTTTTTTCCTCATGTCCAAAGTGCAGGAAGGCATAAAGCAGCCCACTGCAGTGTTAAACATGAGAAGAGATTTTGAAAGTAAAATCATGGGGTATATATAGCTAGAGGAGACAACAGAACAACTCTGCATATTGCCATCATCTCTATTATTTACAGGTTGTTGTGTCTTCTCACTTAGGATATATTCTGTTTGGTACAAGGGTCAGCCTGTGATCTATTTTCATACAACATCAGACGCAATGCTGCAAAAATAGAAATAAATATTACATTTTTAAAAAATAATTTGTTAAATACGGGTGGACAAACGAATAAGCTGAATAAAGCCCTAAGCAGTCCCAGTCTCCATTCCCAGCAGACTTAATTTACCTCTAATGATGAACTAAGGGATCTGTTTCTTAGTTTGGCAACCACAATGCAACTTGCCCTGCCAGCAGACCACTGTTGACTTGGATAACATGAAAATCCATAAGGAATGTGTTGATGTATTTGTGTTGCTCGAGTTGCATGGAGAGTTTGGGAAGCCACTCCTGTGGAAGTGTAGGGGTTATATTTGGGATGCTTGTAGAAGAATGCTCCGTCTGTAAAGTGCACAGGTATTGAACAAGGTGGGGAGTGCTTGGGAGAGATGCAGCACAGCCCTGGAGCCAGGATTTGTGTGTGTGCACATGCAGAGCCAGACTGGTGGAGAGATATTTGTGATTCAGAACATTTGCTTCTGCCACAGGGTTTGTCCATTACAGCAGTGTTGGAGAAGTGCCTGGAAGATAAATGTCAGTGGGGCACAGGCAAGTGGTGAGTACAGCTGTGACGTTGTGGGTAACGGAGCTGGCCTCTGCTGAGGTGGGTGCAGCTGTAAATGTGTAACAGCATTTCCTGAAAGGCAGCACACCGGCTTCTGACCGGCCTTTAAGGTCCCCCTCCACTGCTGGTCTGATCACACCTCCTTGCTGCCTTTCCACTCAGTCTCCTGCCCGTACAAGATCGATGGTTTGTGCCTCTGTAGCTCTGGGTCTACAGGTGTGTGCACGCTTCAGGTGTCTGTGGCTGCATTTGGGAGAGCAGGGTCTGTCTGTGCAGGGTGTGGAGGAAGTCTGGAATGCACAGGAGGCCAAAAGAGAGGGAGCAGAGGGAGCCCTGTGCACGGTGTGGGGCTGTCTCTGGCAGTGTGTAGCTGAAGGGTATGTCTTGTCTGTATTCTGGTGAGGCTTGCAGAGGCTGGCCCTCATGTAAAGGGTTGTCTGAGCCCTGTGTGAAAGAAAGAAGGGCAGATGGGAGACTGCAGAGGGGCTGTGGATGAGGGGAAAACGGTGTTTGGTTGCTGGTCCGTATGGTTGTGCCTGGCTCTGTGTGTGGGTGTCAGCAGCAGGGCAGGCACTGGTGCAGTGCTGACTCTGGAGGTGATGGTGGGGGCTGGCTGGAGAGGGGCTGTGGGGAACAGAAGGGTGTGGGGCACTGTGAGCCTCAGGGGAGCAGCACTGCCAGGGTGAGCAGTGCCACAGGCAGGGCACTGGGGACAGGGTAGTGAGGGCTGGGTTAGGGTTAGGGCATGGGCAGGGTGGGCATTGGGGCAGGGTGGGCAGNGGCAGGGTGGACAGTGGGGCAGGGGGGGTAGGGTGGGCAGTGGGGCAGTGGGGCAGGGTGGCTCATGCAGGGCAGGCAGGCTGTGGGCAGCCTGGACAGGGTGCAGGCAGGAGCTCAGGCAGCAGAGGTGGCAGCAGAGGTGGCAGCAGGACACCGGGCACCGAGCCCGCCGCCCAGCCCGGCCCTGCGGCCACCCGGAGCTGCGTGTGACAGCCCCCCCGGGCCGCCTGCGGGGACACTGCCCTGCCCGGGAGCTGCCGTGTGGCTCAGCCCTGTTTGGAGAGGCGCCCTGCCAAGGAGGGGTGGCCGTGCCGTGTGCCACGCATCGCTGTAATACTTGGCAGGGCTCTAATTGCCACCTCTGGAGGCTGTGCCCCATCTCTGGCAGGAGTGAAGGAGACTTGGCAAGCCAAGGAGAGCGCTCGCTGTCAGGCAGCTCAGCAATACAGCCCTCACCTCTTTCATGTTGTGTGCATTAATCCCCGTAGGCATTCCCATCAAGAGCTGTTCCCCTCTCATAAAGGGGAACCGGGAGCTTGAAAAGATTGAATGATCTGTTCAAACTATTGGGCAGAACTGAGAACGGAACCTAAATCTTCGAGGGCCTCCTGCTGTGCTTTAACCACAAAAGGAATCCATCCTTTCCTGGTATGCTTGTGCAGTGCGTGGTTTGAAAATTGTGTCCTTGCGAGGTTGTACAGGTGTTGCTGGGGTTTGCATTAGACCTCTAGAGCAATCTCTAATGGGGAAGATGTGGAGAAAGGACAGAATGCAGCCTGGGTCTCCAAGTCTCAATGTGTTTTCAGGAGCATGGAGTGGAATCCTATAAATGCTCCAAACACGAAACTCATTTCCTCTAGGAGTAAACTGAGGGAAACCCAGTTTGGCTTTAAATCGTATCTGTAAATCTGTGCCAGAAATTGAAGCAAAGCCTACTGAGGCTGATGTTCAGTTAATATCACAAGCCCACCTTCTTCTCCAGATAGTTTAATCTCAGGAAAGAGCCATAGTCCCTTTATTTGCCACACAAGGACATGCCCTGCTGCTTCACACTGTCCCTCACCATCCACAAGCTCTCTGGAAGGTTCCACTTGGAAAGTGGTGTCAGTAGAAAGACACTTTGACTGGTTGTTATGTTTTTCTCTGCTGACCTTTCCTCTTTAGGTGGATACCAACTCACCATGAACAAAATCGTATGTTCTCATCCACCCAAAGGAAGAGAAAGAAGGGATGAAGAAAACTAGAGAAAAATGAATGTCTACGTAATAAAACAAATAGAAAAAGGGACTGGGTGGGGGTGAAGACATCCATCCTGTAAGAATAAGAAGTTATCTCCATGGGGGTGCCAGGTAGATTTCTTAGATCAGCACTGCCATTCTCTAAAATAGTTGAAGGGTCTGTAAGGTGCGCAGTGGGGCAATCATTGTGAGCTGTTGGAGACATGAGTAGCAAGAGAATAGATGGGAACTTTCATAAAGATTTCTTCTGCTGGTGTTGTGGATGGCCTCCATTTGGCTTAGTGGAGGATAGGGAGGAGATCCTGCAATTGTTTACACTTGAGGTATGAATATTCCTCCTCTCTCCTTAGGTTTGTCGCTTTTTTTGAACAGTAGCGTAGCAAAACATTCCCCTGAGGAGGACTGACTTTCCCTAGAAGCTTGTTCAACTCTGGTGGAAAAGGATGATCCTGATCTTCTCCTTTGCACAGGCAGCCTTTCCAGCCATCTGTGAACCTCAGCCCAGTTTCCATCAGGGCATGCAGGGCCTTGTGCTGCTGGAGTTTGGCTTTCTCAAAGCAGCAGCTCTTGCAGAGCAGTGGCCCTGTGGCCCTGATAAACTGCAGCCCAGCCAGGAAGAACAAACTCAGCCTGAAGCCTTGCCTTGCTGCTCTGCTTTGACCCCACATAATGAGTCACACTTCCCACTGCCCCTGCCTGCGTGGGGAATCTGAGACCAGGGCTTGGCTTGGGAGGGCCCTTAGTCTGACCTGCTCCAAGAGCCATTTATGTTCTATGCTAAAGCAGTGGTGCCAGGTTTGTAAAGGCTTATTCTACGCTTGACATTTTTGACTTGTAGTTCCCAAGGCAAGGAAAGTGATTATAGCCTTTCTCTTGCCATTTCCATCCATTCTGGTAGAATTATTTCTAGTGTCATGGTACTGGATCCCTATGGAGACCCTCCTGCTCAGATGGCATTTGTGATTTCTTTCAGACAGCACCCAGACAAGAGAATGGAAAAAACAAGAGGTCAAAACATGATTTGGTGCGTTAAGTTTTGTGTATAAATGGGAAGACCAGCTCCAAACCCTATGTTGTTTGCAGCCTGTTTTAGTTTTGACTTCAAGGCCTATTTGAAATCCTCCTGCAGAAAGACGCATCTTTCAAGGAACTCCAGTATCTTGAAGAAGCTGAAAAAAGATGGTATTCCCTATTCCATATTCTACACGTTATCCGTAAAATCTGTGGGCTCAGAACAGTAATCAGAGAGATTTTCTTTGGGGTAGAGGATGCACAAAGCACACCGGATCAGAAAGCTTTCTTAATGTTGAATTTGAAGTCTGCCTCTGTGGTAAATTAAAAGAGAACTTCCACCCAAAGAAAGCGGATAAAGAAGCCCACATTTGTCTAGTGTGTTGGTCTTTACAACTCAAGAGTTCAACGCTAATGAGTTATGGGTTGGCCCATGAAAACATAATGTGTAAATTAGGAATTTAATGATGTGTAAGATTAAAAGCTGTGCCGGGTTGCATTTATTTAAGGCTGCCATCTTGTGTTCAAAGAGGAATTACTTTATCAGACAATGTCCCTTTCAGTAGGTTTAAATTGATTCCGTTACGCGTGTTATGGAGGGTACTCAAGTGCCCGAGACTGCCTGCTGACAATATTTCCCACTAAATGCCCTTTCTGCAGCTCAGTTTGCAACTTCATAATAGCAAACATACTGTGCAGGCCATAATGACTTCATCCTAATTTTCAGAAATAAATAAGTGTAGATTTCCCTCCCTACATCCCTACCCATAGATTTAGCTGCAGGAAACCTGGGATTAAAGACAAGAGAGATAAAAATGGAAGTCCTGCTTGTCTATTTGGCTGGCTGTCCTGATGCTTCACTGCCAAGTCTTCTACACCCACCCAAAACCTCTTTCCATTCAAAAAAGTAAAAATCCTCAAATCCCACACCCAAACCATACTAAACAATGAGGGGGACATCTACGTGTCCATTTTCATTGCAATGTGTGTAGTTAATTTCTAGCTACTTGCATGGGAGGATTTAGCAAACCAGGATTCCTAGTCCTCACATCCTGTCCTGCCAATGTTGGTAACCAACAAGGGGCTCTTTTAGGAGCTTGACACTGAGCCATGATAGATGCATGTTAGAGCTGCCTGGGATGGCAAAAGGACTCTTGGTGGGAAGGGCTCAGTCTGTTTTGTACACTCTCATCTGCACAGTTTTAAATTGCATAACTCCTTCCTGATGCAGTGAAGAATAAGAAAGGTGATTGAGTGTTCTGCAGAGCCTTGATGGAGAACAAGTCTGCTCTGATTCGGCTCATGTATGTACTAAATTTTTATGGTAAGGCCCAAATCAGCTGAGGCATTCAGGCTTCTGGTTAGGCAAGCTGAGAGGCTCATGTTCCCCACTTAGCTACTTCCTGAGCTTGTGGGCAAGTTCCACCCACCATCCATTGGTTAGAGCAATCTTTCAACAGATGGAAAACCTGTTTTCAAAGCCTCACCCTGCCTAATTTGGGCAGATCTACGTGTTTATTCTAGCAAAGTGACCTGACCATCAAGCTCAGGACTGTACAGACTGATACTAGAGCCAAGATAATTGCTAATTCCGTGGCATCTCCCTGAGCTATGGCTGAGCAAGGTGTCAGTCATTGCTTCAGGGAAAAGTGAAGTGAAACAGCAGCATCAGGAGATGCTGTAGTCATAGAGATTCAAGCCTGGGCCAAGTGGATTTTTAAGACAACCATCTCCCCTACCCATGAGTGTCCTGAACCCATGGATATTGAGGAAAATATGACAGATGGTTAATGGCAAGGCAGTGGAGTAGTGAATCTCTAGAGAGGATAAGCTTCTGCTGGAAGTCTGAAGTTGGGAAGTTGATGCCCTACAAGATTTGTGGTTTAAGTTTTACCCCTTTTCTTAGCATTTCCTCTTGAGAGAAATGAGGCTTTATATTTAACATGTGAGCTACCGTGAATGCACAATACTGTGTTTTTAAAGTTGAGTTCAGACAGGACACGTTTGTATCTATCTGGGCTTTCAGCTGGTCAGATATGGATGATCCCAGCCTCAAACTATCCCGGTATATTTGTGTGTCATGCTTGCATACAGTTTATTCCTCACTGCTTATTTACAAGAGACATTTTTAAAATAGCTGAATAGTATAGATTTTCATACTTTGTCTCCTTTAACTGGAGTAGAGACCATCCCTATCTGTTTATGCTGTGTTTATCATAGAGTTGCTCAGAGTCCCAGGGGCAAATTCAACAGAAATATTAGCAAGAAACGATATCTGTAAACATGGACATAGTTCATATTTCTGTTTTCAGCCTCGTTTCCTAGGGACACAAAAGTTACACAAACACACTGTTTATCTGCTAGTCCCCAGCTATGAGCTTTTGAGCTCCACTGGCCAGCAAGGAATCAAATCTGGCAGAGGGCTGGGGCAATGGCAGTACCTGGGGAAGAAAGACACCAGTTAGTGCTTCCACCAAAGAAAAGCTGGAGAGAAGATGCTACCAGTGTTGACTGGCATCTGACAACTCCCCCATCCAAATCGACATATTTTTGGTTGAATCACAGCATGTGCTGTCTCTTGCCAAGCTGAAAGGCTGGAAAAGTGGTGTGAGGCCACATGAATGCATGGTAGAAACCACACAGGGCAGGGGGAGGGCACTGCAGAGATGAAAAGAAGACTGAGTTCGGGTGTTTAAGGAGCATGGAAAAGACCTGAAGCTAGAACAGCCTGGAGACTATGGGCTAGGGATGGATTTGGGACGTTACCCTGGAAATTTCTTGGTGAGAGAAAGTTTCAAGTGTCATAGACAGGACGTTTTGAGGTCTACAACTGAAATTTGCAAGGTTTTATTGGTTCTGCATAAGGGCAAACCACGTGTGACTGACGTACTTAGCTTGCAGTTTTAAGTGTTGAGAGAAATTTTGTGAAAGGTTTGCTTTCCCGTCTGTAATCTAGCAACTGTTTTATAGAAGTTCTTACGAGGGAGAGTGGGTTGCTCCAGAAAGCTCACAGTAATATTTGTTTATTACCTGCACTATGGGAGTCTGAGCCTCCAATGCAGCAGGCGCCATGCAAATACGCTACTGTTACAGTAAATGCAGGAACTCTGCTGGAGGAGGAAGGGAGGCAACTTTTTCCCTTGAGTACTTTATACAAAACAAGGATTTGGTGGTAAAGCAAACACATTTAAATGATGCCCACAGGGAAAAACTTGATTTTGGCCAAAAGAAGCTGGCTCTAGTACCTGCTATATACAAAAACCAGAGTCAACCAAAACATTCTTCTGGGCTTTCTTCTGCCAGCTCTTGAGGTACCCAGAGGAAATTCAATGTGTACTGAAAACTAGGTTACTACAGAGGTTGTTCACTTGCAAGAATAGCCTGAAAGCCTGTTCTGAAGCTGAATGCCAAAATGCCTTGGCAGTTCAGTCATTGACTGGCAATCCTCCTCAGCCAATGCATGTGCCTGCTGCTCTGCTGCCTATTTTTAACAGGATGCAACTATTTATCATGTTTCTGGCTGAGATTTTTATAGTTGAGGCTCCTGCCATCCATCAGCTCCAGACGATTTATGTGGGATAAGGGTTTCTCCCAGGATCGCTTCGAGCTCTCCGGACTAACAAACTGGCACGTGACCCTGCCATCGGATCTGGGGACAACTTGAACGTGGCAGTGCAGTCCAAAGCCTCCATCTGGTCCAGCCACGGGTGTGTGTCACAGAGCCCCTCTGCTGCTCCTGATGGCACCAGCATCCGGGAATGTCTTACCTGCTGCCTCGGCTCATCAGCACCACAGCTTTGCCAGAGTGTAGGGCTAGGAGCAGGCCCACGTTTCCTTTGTACCTCCAGCCCTTTGATGCTGAATCTCTAACATTTTATTTTAATTTTTAAAAAGGCTTGGGTCAGAGGTGAGAGAAACAGAAACATCCTGGTTGCTGTTTCTAATGTAAGACAGCGTCAGGGGACGTGGAGAAATCCAGCTCCTGCTTCCTGTCCCTCACTGAGAGCTTTCCATTGACTTCAGTGGGGCTACAGTTTTCATCCCCTTTGCTTTTAAAACTTTGCAATGATTTTACACAGGCTTTGAGATCCATGGGATGTGCAGGGGTTGAGGTATTCTGTCTCTTATTTTGCTCCAATTTCTTTTCAACACATATAACTTTGCTACTGTTAGAAACATAAGGAAGAAGCAAAATCAAATAATATTGTCTCTGCCATGACAGACTAAAATAAAGCTTTTAGCAAGCATGAGCAAGAGAACCTTATCTCTTATGCATTACAAGACCAGATTCCAATACCTTTACATATGTTCTTTAGGCCACAAAATAACCTGCCCTGCTCATAGCATAAAACATACAGAGCCCATGAAAATAGGAAATTCTGTTTTATATCCACCAGCAAAAATAAAAATGTATATTTATTTTCAGTAGGACTCTCCACCAAATGGTATGATGATGGAAAATACCATAAATTTCTCAGCTGCTTTAACAAGTCAAGTACAAACCCCTTTTATTTTATTTCATTACTTTTGCAGATTCTCACCACAACACTCCAAGTACAACAGAAACTGCTGCTGACAAGCCCTCCTTTGGTGTTCTTCACTGTAGCAAACTCATCCCTGCCCCTGTCCTGCTGTCTACACATCGTTTTCATGTATGGATATTAATTTATGTGTTCAGTAGAATACAAACGCTCCCCTGTCTCTATAAGTTATAGAAGCAATCATCCAAGGAAGCATCAGAAACTCTAAAGTCAATTCTGGTGTCATAATTTCATACTTTAACCTGAGATGCCAAATCATGGGGCTTTATAGATGAGAAGCGGGTGTGTGAAAGCACTCCCTTTTCAGAACTGCAGACTTTATTTCTCTATAAAGCATATTTATGCTGGGAAATAATAAGTGGCTAACATGGCAGTGAAGAGGGGGATCTGTGTCCCTGGGATAGCTCTGGGAGCTTGCTCAGGTTCTGGGGAAAGGGAGCACTTGGAGTTCTCTTGCAAGGGGGCTGCTCCTTCTTGCTCTGCATCCTGTGCACGTAGCACAGCGAGACTCCCAGGATCAGCCTCGGTCTCTGATACAGATGCATTAATAAATAAACAACAGCAACAGCAGTAATAACATTGAGTAACCCTCTTAGCCTACCCTATAATGTTATGAGCAAGCTCAGGAGGGAGGGTTCATCTGAGCCTTCTCAGCCACATAAATCAGCCAGCCTGGCAGAAGGTTTCTGATGCATGCAAAACCCCCATCCATTAAGTCCTTTGGGCTCCTGATTTTGCAGCAGTTGTCCCTTCGCTAAACCTGACCATTTCGTGGGCTGCTTAATCCTCTCTTCTCAGCTAATTTTACACTGCACACTTTTGCACCTTGACTTATGATACCTTTCAGCATTTTCCTCCCTAAGGTAACACAAAAATCCTCTAGAAAGGAAGTCATAGAGCAGTAAATACTATCTGGGATAACATTTCGGTAAGAAGAACTCTTTTATGGACCACCTAAAACTGTGCCTAATGCAACCATGGTCAACCCCTTCCCATATTTGATTTTTGCATCTGGGAGTGCAATTTTTTTGTAGTGGTGAGAAGGAAATATCTTCTGGGATTTTTGTGTTTCATTGCTTTCCCTTTTCCTCCAAACTGAGCTCCTGAAGACGATCAGCTCATCATGCTTTGTCTCCAGGTATTTCTGGAGTTACTCCAGCCACTGGCCACAGCTGGGGGCTCCTGAAATTGCCAATGTCTCATCGTGCTCCTGGTATAGATTACACCCTACCCAAGGCACATCTGAGTCCTGCCAGTCAAGGGTGCTTGGGGCTGACTCAGATTTCCAAACTCAGACCATGATCCTTTTAAAACTGTGCTCTGTCTGGAAACCACGCACCCACAGCTCCCAGCACCCAGAGCTTTTGCCTATTACAGGATTCTCTACAATGCTTCTGAGTACCAAGTCATTTTGGATGATAACATATTACCCAATTACAGAACCTGGTTTAATTACCCAGTGTGTGTGTGGAGAAAGCACGGGATGGGACAGAAGCAGAATCTTTCATGTAAGGCAAATTCCCAAGCAACTGGCTAATAGGAGAACACTGAGGATGTTAAGTAGATTAGACACATCAATAGAATCTACACAAGTGATGCCAAATTTAGTAACAGCAAAGGGGAAAACATTTTTATTTTAAGTCAGACTCTGCTAGGGCGGTGGCACCAGGTCTATTCAGGGTTATGTTCTGTGTTTCTTTGTAGCACACAAAATATTAAGTGCTGAGGAAGAGTTAACTAAAGTAAATGGGGTTGAAATTTCTGCAAAAAGAATGATGTACCGTACCTATGCATTTTATAGCACGAGGTAAGTAGTTTAATGTCTCAGCCAATATCAAACACTTCATTTGCAAATCTTACTGTGCTGGGCTCCCTGGTGATTTGTGTAATAAAATGGGATGGTTAAAGGGCATGTCCTTGCATTGACTATTCCTTCTAAATTTGAAGGGCCCAGCTGTTATGTAAATATTTACTATAATTAACTGCTGGAGTTCACTAGTTCCTAGTTTGCAAGAGTTGTCTGAAGTTACTGTTATCCACAGGCATGGAAATGCTATCTCTAAGCAGTCACTTTTACCTTACCATGTCAGAGTATGGCAGAAGGGCAGATTTGACTTGTCCTGCTTGTCACACTTGACCACAGTCATAACCACCCTCTTTTAGTATCCACTTGCTGTCAGTACCTCTCTGTAGGCAGTCTAATTGGTTTGTGGATTATCCATAAGGACTAGGAACTGCCTTTGTGCATAACAGCCTGAGCTGGACTCTGTCCCTGTGCTGTGAGGACACAGCTGTCTGCTTCCAGACCAAAAGGGACATGGGCCCCTTGTGTCCCCAGAGTGCTCAGTCTGTACTGCTGATCCCTGCAAACCCAAGATGGTTTTGTAGGCAGGGCTATTGGGGTGCATTGTGTCCCTAAACCCACAGACTGGGGCTGGAGGCACTGCATAAAGCCAGCTCAAACCCAGATGGGTTAAATACCTTCATCTCAGTATGGGCTGCACCTGGAGAGTTGCTTGGATCCCTCTGCATGGTGCTCTGCAGAACTCTGCAGCACTTCACCTACTGAGGGGCTGTGCTCTAGCCACAGTGCCAGCAAAGGCCAGCGCTGGGCTGATGTGGTGGCCTGGAGCCCAGAGTGCAGCTCGCAGACACTTGGGAGCTCTGCTAACCCAGGTCTGGCAGAAGTAGCCCCAAGCCAGAGCTAATGAGCTCTGCTGGATCTGACCAATTCTTTGAGGACCGTCTCAGCTGTCTTCATGTCATGCAGACTAACATATTCGGAGGATTCTCATTACTTATATTTCTTCATTGCCTGGGGTGCTCCAACCCCTCTGACTACACTGCTCTGTAAAAAAAAGAAAGAAATCAATCTTGAGCTTACAGGTGGAAACAGGAGAGGCAGGAAAGGTCAAAGGGTAGCAGATGTTGCATGTGGTGCCACGCTTTTCTTTGCGCCGCATGCCAAAACATTCTGGCTGTGCTTTTTATTCCCCCATTCTCCCTTAAAATCTCGTTTGACGCATTTGGCTGCTACGCTGCGCTGGTATATATGTGTGGGCTTCGGAGCTGTCTCGGAATCTATGCCCGGGAGGAGGAAGGAGTCTTTAAAAATTAATACTGCGAGGCAGCTTTAGTGGCAGCGTTGGCAGCGCAGGCAGAATCGCTAGCAGGGAGAGCCCAGGATCTGCAGCAGGGAGCAGGACCCGTGGCTCTGTGCCAGCAGAGGTGACACTCTCACACCCGCTGAGGGGAAAACTGCCTGCAAGCAGCGCTGGTGTTTGACCCTTCTGTGAAGCTGGGAGGGTGAAGGCTCTGAAAATAACCACTAAAATGTCCCTTGCCTGCCCCCCATGATAGAGGCCCTCTCTCTGTCTCATCTGCTGTGAGATCAAGCACTCAACAGCATTTCCTGGTGCTTTGCCTGGCGCTCCTCGGTGTGTGCCACAGCGCCTGGGAACACAGGCTGGGGTGGACTACACAGTCTTTTTCCTAATGCAGTATCATCTGTCTTTAGCAGTCTGAAGGATTTAAATCTTGGCTCTCTCTCTACCTCCTCTCTGTTCAAACCTCCTCTCTGTGTCTGACACCAAGGCCGGAGCAGCGAGCTGGCCCTGCAGCTGCAGCAGTGGGCCATGTCCGTGCTGTGTTAATGCTTTGGCCAGCCCTGTTTATTTTTTTCCAGCTGCAGGTGCCCTTTGGCATCGTGGATGGGGTCAATGTTGTGAGCAGGGCTGGCTGGGAAGGCAGGAGGAACGTGACCACTGTTTTTTCCATTTTCTATTTTTTTCCTCTTTTTTAATCTCAGGCTTTATTAAAGCTTCTAGCATTTCATCTCAAATACATCTAGAACACCTTTAGCAGTCCTGGCATGCAGCTAAAGCACAGGGACATTGAATTGTCTGTCTAAAGGATTTTGGCTGCTGTGACCCCTGCATGTCTGATGACTAGGCTGCGGAGGGAGACGTGGTTTTATGACATTAAATATTAACAGCTGGATATTAATAATGAAGGCTGACAGCTCCTTCCCCAGCTCCTGAGGTTGTTTCTCCCCCAGCTGCAGGTCCAGCAGGATTTGTGTTTTTTCACTGCTTGAGCATTATGGTCAGGGCCCCCTGATCTCAAAGGGTCAGGGGAGGTAGGGAAATAACAGGGAGGTGTCAGTGCTGTGAACAGGAGCTGTGGCTGCCTGGCTGGGCCAGCCCTGCACAGCTCTGGCTGCCTCTGCTTGGCCTTGTCATGCCAGGCTGATTGGAAAGCAATTCACCGTTAAAGGCAGAGAAAATGCAGGAGGTTAATAATAAAACAGGGGAGGGGGAAAGTGGCACTGGGAGACCTAACAGCAGACCCTTCCTGCGTTGCTTGAAGCCAGAGGAGAATAAACTATTCCAACAAGTTTGTACTTTATTGCTGTCTGGCCTGTGCAAATAATGCAGTCAAAAATTTCATACTGAGCCCTCCAAAATTACGTTTTTCTCTCTTCCTTCCTCCTTTCCATTTCTGGACATCATCTGTAGCTTGTCCCCAGCCCAGGACAACTGAAATGCGGCTTCAATCTGCAGCTATATCAGTCTCATTCCTAAGATAATTTACAGGAGATGTTAATGCACAGGGCAGATGATTCCTTCCCACCAGCAGCATCACCACAGCTGAGGAAAGTCATGTCTATAGCTCAGATCAGGTGGCTGGAGGATAGAGGAACACAAGCCCTTTCTTGAACTTGTGATCCTCGGGCCCCGCCCTGCAAAGTGCTGAATGCTGCTGAAAAGTCACCTCAGAGGAACCTGAGCAGGGCTTTATTTGAATAAAGAAATATGGCACAGAGCACACAATGGTTGCTAATAAATCACAGGTTGGTTTTATTTCACTACTGCAATTCTGCCTTATTCTTTTCCATATTGGACTTTTCTCCAAATTACATTTTCCCAGTTGTGCACTTTTGTTCTTTTTACTATGTGACAAATGGAGGTTCTGTTTATTATTTATTCTTTGGCTTTAATGTTGTGCAAGCTAGATCAATTCAGTTTTTGATAAATAAGTCTGCTTTTTGCAGAAATTACCTAGTTGGATCAGTACTCTTTTGTTCTTTCTCTGCAAAGGCTGACCTCTAACCCTGTCTACTCTATGGCGAAAGTCCATTTATCCAAACCACTTTTAAATTCTGTCTTGGTCAAATCTAGACCACGTCCTCTACTCTGACGCCTGTATCAAATACCAGCCTAGTACCCTTTTATGGAAATAATTTCTAATGTTCCCCATGCCCATAGTTAAACAGAGTGAGCTGATTCTTTGGATTGACAGGCCATAACTTGGTGTAAAACTCAGTTTTATTCTGAGTAAAAGTAACTTATGGAATATTACTAAAAATTCATGCAGAGAGAGCAGGACAGAAGGTTTGGGCTGCATGAGGTACACCCAGGCCATGGTGTGAAGTGCTGGGAATGAAGACAGACCTTAGAAAAAGGTGAGAATGCTTTCAGCTTCTGAACTCTTCTGTGTGCTAAGGTCTGCCTTCAGTTTGGTATTTTCTCACATCTGAACACAACTGTGCTTGCTGTGTTTTTTGACAGAACATCAGACATGGATTTTGGGTCAGTCAGAAAGGAAAAGGCATTTTGGTAGTTTACCTTTTGTCTGTATTAGAATTACTGTGCTTATTGTATGTACTGAGTCCATACAATGAGTCCTGCTGAGTCCAACCAGTATAAAATCAGAGGTCCAGTCCCTGAGTCATGAAAGAAAAAAACTCTTGATGAGGAAGAGGGTGTCCCTCTATTTTTTTTTTTTAAACATTAAGGTTCACAAAATCAGGAATCTATCAGAAAGACAAGAAGACACAACGAAGTGTATCTGGAAAAGAGCTCAAGGTGTCATTCCTGTATACCCACTGCTTGGAACACAGGCTTTAAAGAGTATTGGGTATCACAAGGTCCTCAGTAAAATGATGAGACTTCGCAACACAGGGGTGAAAATTAATCCTGATTTGCTCTTGCCTGCACCTAAAGCCAAGATTTGTTCAGTCATAGTTATGCTTGGTGGTTATCATGTTTAAACACAGTTACATGCTGTAGTAGGACTCATCCTGTGCACTTCTTTTTTCTGTATTTCCATTCATGTACCTGTACCCTACTTTGAAGAGCTACAGGCTGTAATGAAATAAGCACTGGCCTCACCAGCTCTCCCTAAAAAGAAAGCCTTGGCTGTGGCCTGACAGGGATGAGTATACTGGGGAGGAAGAGCTTCTGGAGCTCTGACTGCGGATTGTGCCTCCCCACTTAGCTCGAGGGATTCTCTCCCCGCCCACCTCTTTCCTTAAACAGCAAGAGGCTGTGTTCCTTGCTGGCAGGAGCAGTCTAGAGCTTGTTCCCTGGAGGCAGAAGTGGCAGAAGAAGCAGGATGGGGAGCGTGGGTGAGGATGATACCCAGCCCTGGTGAGACTTTTGTTGGAGAACTCAGCCACAGTAGTAGAAGCCCTGTGAGAGAAGAGATGATAGGGTCCCTGGGGGCTCCTGGCAGCTCCTCAGGGAGGACAGGAGGAAGGGGACAAATAGTCTGATCCTTCTCTACCTAGGACAGCAGTGATTTTCTGGGAAAACCTTGAGGCTGTGCTGCTCTTGGTCAAGAAGATTGGCAGTGAGGACAGGTGCTGGAGCAAAAGCAGTTTTAAAATTAAATGGAGACAGAATGTTCCTGTGAGGGAAGCATCCTGGCTCAAATCTGTGTGAAGCCAGGGAAACCCAAGGGCCTGCAGACCAGAGGGTGACAGAAGCCTCTTGCAATCTGGTACCCCTGAAAGCTGCCTCTGCTCTGGTTCAAGATGAGCAATGGCAGCTCCAGGACTGTGTTAAAGGGCGTTGCCCTATGATGGGAGGCAGGATCGGTCTGCAGGGAAGGGGTGGTCTCCTTCCTGACAGCCTGAGACATTTCACTTGTCTGTGTGCAAATGTTTTGATGCCCAGGGGCTGAAAGAGTGCAGGCATCATGTTATAAAGGCAAAGGGATATAAGGATCATGCATCAGGAGTTGGCTGTTCTGGATTTCTGTTCCAGTGGCTGGAGGTTAGGGATGAGAGGCAAGGGGAAGCTAGACATGTTTAATTGCCTGTAACTAATCAGGCATGTACACTCATCCTTCCCCTCCTTGTTCCTCTGGAAAAAGTGCCCCCTCAGACTCTCTCCTGATTCCTGTGGAGCCAGTGATGAGGCTCCTATACTGATATGGACAGTGAAGTGCAGAGCATCCCTGGCCTTGTGCTCAGCTCCTGCACTCAGGCTGGATCATGAGGACTGGCACTACAGGATGGTCATCCTTTCTGTGCCCTCTCAGCAAAATGAATAGCAGCTTTGACAAAGCCCAGGAATTGTTAGGAGAAGGATCTAGGTCTGTTTATCATAAAATCATGTTGTGGCATAGTGCTTTACTGAGACCCTGAGGTGGGAAAAGGATGTAGGACGAAGGGATGTTTGTTCACAGCAGGAGCTTAAAATGACGTGCAGTGAGTTCCTTTGTACATCATATTGGTTTTGAGCATCTTGGCACCTGGATTTTCAGTGGAAATAATTAACTTTGACAAACTAGAAATTTTAAATCAAGTTGGACATAGGTAATTTTGGATAAAATGGGAGCTGTTCTTCACAGAGAAAATGTTGACGGCACAATTCCCAGTCCTTGTAGTGACAGTGAGCAAAAGGCAATTAGGGAAAAGTTCTGGGGAAAAGCCTGTGGCTCCCATTCACTTATTTAGCTGTTCCTCTTAAAAAAAAAAATCAGTTTCTCAGTAGAAGGGGTGTGCCTCCTCAGCATGCACACCTTCCTCAGGAACCTTCCACCACTGCTGTTGCCTGGCAGCTCCTAGCAGGAGAGGGAAACTGCTTGGAATGAGCCAGTGGGCAAATCTCTGTGCATCCTCTCCAGCTCTGAGCTGGCTGCTGTTCTGAGTCACCGTGCTGGGCAGGCTGAACCCCTGGGCTTAGAGCAGCGATCACAATCCCCGATTTAGGGTGAGACTCTGGCTCAGAGAGAGACACGAAAAGCAAACACAGAGCGCTGCCCTAGGGAGGCCGCTTGGTTGGCAGCATTAGCAGTGAGGTGGCTATATTAGCATTTTAATCAAATAACTAGATATCCTAGAATTATATGTTTGAATCTCTGTAGGCTAAACATAGCTTCAGAGGCAAATAATTTCCATGTAATTTTAGGGTGGAGAATGTCCTTTGGGTAACAGCTGCCTGCTCTGCATGGGCATTAAAAATCCTGTGGCACTTTATTGAAAGCAGAGGTTTGTCTCAGAGGCCTTGCTTCAAAGATCCCTCAGCGTGCTGGCTGTCTGCCCAGCTGCAGTCCTGGCACCCAGGAGGGGCTGCAGCTCAGGGGGAGATGCTGCAGCTCCTGTGCCCCGAATTGTGGGTAGGGTGCCACAGGAGCCTCGATACAAACGTGGAACAGCTTGCCCAGGGCACAGCAGGAATGACCTCGCTGGCATTGGTCTGAGCACATTTGCTGATGTGGTACAGTGGGTGCCCAAGCCCTGGGAAGAGTGAGATCTTTGAGGACAGGAAAACAGATTGCCCAGTCAGAGGCTGGCCCAAATCCTGCCCTGTCAGCAATATCCAGTGGCTGGTTCTATTGACCTGGGGCAGTCCAGTGGTCCCTGCAGTGGACATGCATCCACAGCTCCAGGCTCAGTGTGAAAGATTTTCAGGAGGGCTTCCAGGCTGTGCTAGAACTGACCACACAGATTTCTTTTATTTCCTGTTTTTTCATAACGTCAGAGTTTTAAAAAAAAGTTCTAATGATAAACCATCTGGAATAGGTTTCTTTTCAAAAGAAAAGAATGAAATAGATGTGAGTTGGCAGGAGCTTTCAGAGAGATTTCCCCCACCCCCCTCTGTTTATATATTATGCAAAGAACTCTACAGGAAAATGGGATAGATGAAGTTGAGCATTTCATGACAAGTTGTCACATTCTGTGCATAAATTTCTCTAAAGTGTTAGGCACCAGTGGTGGGAGGAGATATTAGGTCACTCAATGCTAATCCTGGGAAGTTTAGATGGCTTTGCATGTCCTTTGAGAGTATCCCTTTTATGGAACAAACATCACCTGTTCAGAATTATTCCTTTATGGTGGATATAATCCATCCATTTATTTGATAGAAGTACCCATAAAAACCCAGAAGTGACCCAACAACACTCCCAATACTAATAATCAATACTATCCTGCTGTTCATTTTTTATATCTTCTTGCTTTCTACTGCATAAAGTAATGAGGAATTAAAAGTAGTACTCAATTTGTTTTCTTCTGAAAAGCACATTACAAATACTAACCTTAATTCCTCTTCTGCCTGTGTTCAGACATTAAACACAATGGTTTTTTGAAGGATTTAAGTACCCATGGTGCATTTGAGGGGCTTTGAGTGACAGATGTTAAGAACCTCTGAACATCTGAGTCCTATTAACTACTCCCCAGGTTCATGTAAGGGACATATCAGAACCAGCATCAGAATTGGGATTGTCCCAGCTCCAAACCCGGGTCTAATCACTCCTCTCCCTTTCAGATGCAGTTCTTAGATAATGGCAGAAGGGCATCACATTTCTGATGACTCAGCATCTGCAGGGGAGGCTTGCTTTAGGTCACAGCTCTTCTGCAGTTATAAGCTCCTGTATTACTCCAGCATTACTCCTGCATGGCATCTTCATCTTTGATCCCTGGGAGGAGGGTAATATGGGACCAAGTACTGCTATAGGGGGTTAGTGGGGGAAAAGAAATTGATTTTTTTCCCTCTTAGCAGTGTTAGGACGCAATTTCAGCCTCTAATTTCTCATACCCCCTTCCCTCACCCCTGTATTTCATGAAAACCTTTCATGAAAGCAATAGTGTTTCTGAAGGTGTGTTTGGAGTGTTATTGCTTCAGCCCGCAGGGAGAGCACATCCCTCACATAAATTGTGCTTGATGGTGAATCTGGACAGTGTTTATGCTGTAGCACAGGCACTGTCTAGGTGCAGGTGTGAATTGCTAAGGTCTCCAAACCTGCACTTTGCCCAGACATTTTTAGTGGTACCCTCAGAAAACAGTAAGTACAGATAAAACCTGGAGCACTGCTCCATAGAGCCCAGGACATATTTCCCTCTGACTCTATAAAACCTCTGTCAGGTAGAACTGCCCTGATTAAACCTCACTGTTGAGAGTGCCCCCTCCACAGCCTGGAGGGAAAAAACTGGAGTGGAAAACTCCCTGGAGTAGGGGACTGCCAGGATCATGTAGAGCATGGTGCCCTCAGCCTTTCCTTGGTGAGAACAAGTGCTCCAATCACCCCAGAAACAGCCAAATCCCCTTGGTCAACTGCTTGGCTCCCATTCCAGCCCCAATCATAATATTAAACCTATGCCCTGTTCCCTGCCCTGCCATGTTTTCTAGGTGAGGTGGAAAGGAGAAACTTTGTTTTGTCCTTGAGAGTAATTACAGGTTGGTGTGGGAGGAGGGCTCATCCAGACAGTACCAGGGGTTATTTTGCTTCATAACTGCATCTGACCAAGGATGTGTTGTGAGGGATTCAGAGTAAACAAGAGTCTCTGGGATCAGGATCCAGTCAGTACATCTTCTGTAACCAAAGTAATGCACCTCAGAATGACACCTGTGGGGGACAGAGGACTGGGTGGCCCCCCAGATTTCATCTCTGAGAAGCCCTGGTGAGGTATTGCTCACCAGCACACACAGCAGCCCTTTCCAAATTTGAACTCCTGCTGCTACATTTTCTCTTTGCCTACGTCTTATCAAGAATGCAAGTGGTTAAGATTTCCTCCTCCTTTTTAAAGATCACGTTTAATTTTTCTTTCTTGCTCTAATGATTTAGATGAAATATTTAAGCTCACTGCTGCAAATCCCCCTGGGGCACCTGCCAGAAGGTTGTGAAATCTGGGTGAGGGATGGTGGAGGGGCGTATGCTGTTAATTACTGGAGGTTGGCAACCCCCTAACACTTCAGCTCACGCTCTTGTCGACGGCTCTGAGGTCTGGCTTTTCAGGAGCCGATTCATGCAGGCATTTGGAAATAACCGGACTCTGGCAGCGGCTCCCACTCTGACAGAAGAGACCATGACAGCCAGCAACCAGTTTATTAGGTTGCTGCAGCCAGCAAAGTCCTCCGGTGAGGAGCAGTGGAGTGAAGAAAAACAAAGCTCGTTCCAACCTCTGCCACAGCAGACAACAACTGAGAGCAAAGAATAATTTTATTGCATATGGAGGAGGGGAATGAGGAAAACAGAAGGAGATGGCTTTTTTTTTTTTTTTACAGATAAGGGTTTAATGGTTTCTTTCCTTTCTCCCTTTCCTATTAAATGGGATAAAACTACACAGAAAGAGAATTCCACAAATTTTTATTCTTCTTGTAAGAAAATATGGCGCAGCCAAAGCTTCTCTCTCACATTAAGTTTTCAGAAGGGAAGTCAGTTCCCCTTTCTCTGGCTCCTCATAGCAGCATTTTTCTGGCTCCAGCAACCTAATAGGTTGATTGCTGAGCCTCTTCTGTTTCAATTACTTTTGATTGATTCTCAGGTCTATGTCAGCTACTCGGTGCAGCCACCACCCCAGGAACAAATCTGCAGCGGCTGAAGATGAAAATAGCTTCCATGACCACTTAAAAGGGGAGTTCAAGCATCTTTTCTAAGCTTGAGGTTACTGTAGCCTTCCCTCAAAATCATCTCTCTGGCCATCTCTCTGGTCATGATGAGGTTCCTTTTCCTGATGGCTGGCTGAGCTGTGCTTAGCCTCAGCTAGGAAGGAGGGTGAAAGGAGCTTTAATATCATTAGGCTGCTCAACTTGCAGTTGCTGGAGCACTGATGTTACCCCCCAGGAGAGGGACTCTGGCAGAAGTCCCTGTAGGGTTAGGGAGTGGAGGGGACAGGGAGATGTGGGACACAGAGCCTCTAAGATGAGTCCTAGGGGCTTGTTTTCATGTTTGGGTATTTACTGTAGGAGCAATGAGAGAGGGAGAGGAGAGGAAGAGAGCTGGAAAAGGAGTGGAGGTGATGGTGACTGGTTCCCCACAGAAACTGCCAGCCTTTGCACTTGCCTTGTATGCATCTGACTCCTTTCTCACCAGTAGCAGCTCCAAGCCTTCAGACTGGCAAAAGAGTATTTAGGATAGATCAGAGCTCGTCTGGATTCCTGCATAAGTCAGAACAGACAGAGGATGATAGCAGTCTGGAGAATTGGGGTTATTTGTGACAACAGTAGGATTATATTTCTGTATTTTTAATTTCCTACCGTTGCTATCCAATTGAACTCAGCATGGGAACATAGCATAATTCAGGCTGGGCATGACCCTGAGAGGCTCAGAGCAGGGTCACTCCCAGACCAGACCAGGCTGCTCTGGGCTGTGCCTGGTTTGGGCTTGAAACCTCCCAGGATGAAGTCTGCAGAGCCTCCTGGGCTGCCTGCTCCCCTGCTAGTCTGTCCTCCTGGCAATTGTTTCTCCCTTGCATCTAATCTGATCTCTCGTTTCAGTTTCTGCCTGGTGTGTCTAGTTTTCCTGCCACACAGACCAGTGAAGGTCCCAGCTCCCTTTCTGTAGGTGGAGAGGCCCCCTCACATTTGCCTTTAGTTGTCAGGGAAATCCCTGGACCTCCACAGTCTTTGGAAAATGTTAGAGAGCGACGGTGCAAGGACATGGGCCAATTCTTGTGGCACTCTTGGATGCAACTGTTGAGTCTCATGGATTTGAAGAGATGTCTTGGGCAATCCCTGAATCAACACCACTCTTCTTGCTGGTAGTTTTCCTCTGTGCCCAGAGCCCTGAAAGACCTCCTTGATGAAGACTGAGATAGAGAAGTCATTGATTACCTCAGCCTTCTCTGTGCCCATGCCATTAAATCCCTTTGCCTGTTCAGCAAGGGGCCTACCTTTCTCTGTTTAGCCTTTTTTGCTACTGTAGTGGCAGAAGCTCTTCTTGTCATCCTTGATGCTCCCTCCAAGGGACAGCTCCAGATGAGCTTTGGATCACAGGCAGCTGTGGGGAGCCCTCATCACATTCCAAGGGCTGGGCTTTTAGTCCCAGCCTGAGGTGGGCAGATGCAACAGGGCGCTGCTTCAAGTGACCCCTGGGGAGAATTTGTACCATTGTCTAAAGCAGGAGGTGTGCAGCCATGAAAGCTTTCCTGAAGGAAAATCTGGTGCACCCAAAGCTTGGAGCAGCTCTGCCAGGGACCTTCTCATCTCCTGCTTGTGAGCTGTCCTCAGAAGCCAGGCAGGAGAGGCATGTTCCTGTGCCTCCTGACTGCTGGGGTGGACAGGTTCTGTCTGGGAGGTATGGGTTCTCTCACCCTTAATGTGTGTTTTCTGGGAATACCGCATTGTCTCTGCTGGGGGGATCTGGTGCAAGGCAGCAGAGGGGCACTTGGGGGGTGGGCTGACAGATCTCATTGGAGTCTCTTTCCTCCCACCCTGAAAAAAGGCAGCTGTGGTGCCATAAGGTGGCCACCCCACACTCCTGCCCATGCTCCTGGAGCACCTGGGACCCTGGGAATCCTGGGGTTCCACTGCAGGTGACCACTCAGTGACAACTGTCCCACCTGTCCCTCCCCTGCCCAGGGGTGGCAGGGAGGGAAACAGACTGCAAGGGCAGGTTAATACAAATGGACACACTGTGAAAAATGGATACTAAATTATCCCGATCCAATAAACCTCTCAACACACGTTCTCAGAAAAGCCTCGGTGAGTCGACAGGCCTCACGAGTTGCTCAGCAGCTCAATAAAATCTGTCTCTGCCCTGTCAGATTGAAAAGGGAAACAAATGGCAGAATTCGGGGCCCTCCCTGAGGAGGCCTCTCTCCTGCATGAGCGGCTCTGCCTGTGACACCAGTTCCCTGTGACACCATCTCCCTGTGACACCAGCTCTCTGTGACACCGGCTCCCTGTGACACCGGCTCCCTGTGACACCAGTTCCCTGTGACACCAGCTCCCTGTGACACCAGTTCCCTGTGACACCAGCTCTCTGTGACACCGGCTCCCTGTGACACCGGCTCCCTGGGACCCCAGTTCCCTGTGACACCGGCTCTCTGTGACACCGGCTCTCTGTGACACCGGCTCCCTGTGACACCAGAGATCTGCCTGCAGCCTGAGGTGGCCACCTCCTGCAGCTGCCTGCAGCAGGACCATGAGCTTGGGAGAGCTCCCCTCCTTCCTCCTTGGCTTCCAGGTGTTGTCACAGAGGGATTTCATCCACACCGCTGCAGGATTGCTTTGAGGCGCAGGAGCCCCCAGAGCCTCTGCAGCCAGCCCCAGCCGAGGCTGCAGCAGCAGGGAGCAGATGGAGGGTCAGGCCCCTGCCCCACACCATCCCTGCCCCACACCATCCCTGCCTGCTCAGCTGTCTGGAAGTGGCTGCCTGGGTGGGAGCATCCTTCCAGGGCTGTGTTTGCCCTCACAAGGAGCTACAGTCGATGCCCTGTGTGGAGAAAGGGCTGGGTCCTGCTCTGCCAACACCAGTTTGTTCTGCTCTCTTTGGTGGGGGCCTCTGCACCTCTGCACAGGGCTGTAGGATGATTCATGAGCAGGCAGGTGTGTTGTATCTGCACTCAGGCCGTGCTAATCCTGTTTAGTCATTTTTCAGAGGATTTCATTTAGATACTGGGCTGGGGCTCTGCATGCCCTTGACAATACTGAACAACACCATTGCTCATATTTAAACTCTCTGACATAGCTAGTGATGGTGAAATTAAAAGAGACAATGACATAAAGCTCTCACCCAGCAGCGGTTTTCCTCCTGCCAATCACTACTCTTGCATTTCCCCTCCCTTGCTGAAAGCCAAAGATAAGGGGCAGATTTTGCAGCTTACTTGGAAGACCAGCAGGTCTGAGCTCTTCTGGACTGACCTGCGTGCCCAGCCTGTTCAAGCTAAACCTACAGAGCACGCAGGAGGACCAGGCACCACCTGCAGTGAAAACCCACAGCAAACCCCTCACAGAATGTAACACAGGTGATTTGTGCCAGCAAAGACTTTGGGCCCTGCTGCTGCTGTGAGCAGCTCACTTGTGCTCACCCAGCCTGCAGCAGAGCCAGAAACAGCCACTGCTTTGGGTTGCTTTGGCACAGCAGCCATCTCTTGCCTCCAGTCCAGCTCTGACTGTGCACACCAGTTTGCTGTCGTGGCCCCTCTTGCTGGCTGGCAGAAGGAAAGGGTTGCTCTCTGAAATGACAGCTGAAGATACAGATGTTCTCAGGTTTATTCCATGGCTTTTGATACCTAGCAAGTAAGTCACAGCTGGTTTGCCACACTTCTTTTTTTTTCTTAATTTTTTTTTTTTCTTCCTGCTGTTATCAGAGCTGAAAATACAGCTTTGATTAACACTGCAGCAATGGGAAGAGAAGGCCTGTCCTGAAATTCTGGTTTAAAAATAAAAACAGCTACAGAGAAATCTTTTATATCCCTCGTGAGTAGATGGAGGCTTTAATTTCATCTCAGGTTTCTACCATCATACCACTCAACAGTGAGTGGTGTAGTCATGAGGATCTAGATTAGGAAGGGTATGAATAGTGTCTACTTTTCAGTGGTTTTAGTGAGCAGCAGGTACTAGAAACCTTTACCATCTGGTCTGGGATTTCTGTGACTTTACCCTCAGAAGCTACTTCTTTCTATTAGATACGTCATTTCCTTTACTCTTTTTAAAGGCTATAGAAAGAGGGCTTTGTGAAACTTAGCAATTAATAGTAACTGGCCATAATGTCTAAGTAATTATTAGCTACCCACAGAATAAATGAAAGATTAAAAGGTAGTAATCTTCTTTCCTCTTTGTTGCTTGCTATTAATGGCTCTCTAGTCTACATACTAAATAATTATCAAGGCAGAGCTCCATTGCAGAAAATCTGTACCATTAAAATTTGAATTTATTGAGAGCAGGGAATAGGTCCACTTGAAAAGAGAAGAAAAATGATAAGGAGTTTTGGTTTACAGGTACTTTTCCCCAGTCTAAATCCAAACATTGCTTTTCATATACTGGTTGTCATTAGTGTCACTTGAAATTGGGAGCAGACAAAGCCTTTGCAGGAGCCAGGGGCAGTGCTTGGCAGTCCATGGACCTGTAAGGTAGGCCCAGGGCTACTGAATTTCCAGAGGGGGTTACTGTTACTTTAGAAGATACACAGGGTCAACAAATAAAAGAAATTAAAAAGCAGGACACTAGGAACAAAAGAAAGTACTTGGCATCCATCAGACTTGGGAAATATTGAATGCAACATGAGGAGCCATGGCTAGGCTAGTCATTGCCAGGTAATGAGAACGGAGAAAAAACTCAAGGCTTTCCAGCTCCATGCCTCATAAAATCCAACTGAAATCAATCCACAGTTTTGCCAGTCATCTTCAGCAAACTCAAGGTCAGACCAGTGGAGTCTCCATCACACATAATCGGCTGTTCTCTTTATCCCCGTACAGCAGACAGGAAATCAAGAGACAGAGTTTGATCACTGCAATACAGGCAAACATTTGGGGCCAGACTGCAAGGTGATTAAGTGTGCATTAAGGTCCACTCCCATTTAGCAAAGCCCTTATGTACATGCTTTGAGTGCCACTGGAGATAGAGAGACACAAAGAGACACTTAAATTCCTTCCTGGATCCCTACTAACTACCATATAAACATTTAAGAATTGAACACAGCTCTTAGTACATGAATGGGTCTGGAAGAATTGGGAGTTGCAAGTTGCCATTGCATTTGAGGTGCATGGCTGGTGCTGGAGGTGAGCAGTCATCATGTAAATGGGACTTTCTGGGGCAGCAGGAGAGCAAAATTGAGCCAAGAGAGGCAGCCAGGGTCTGCAAAATTACAAGTGCATTTTATGTGCGTTTAAAGTTGAATGTTTATATGGGGGTGATCCTGGGAAATGAAAAAAACAGAAGCCAAAACAATGGCCTCTTTTCTCCCATGATGTATTCTTTTCTTCCCTGATCCAGCCTCCTAATTTCAACAGAGGTGAAGGAGGCCAGGGATCCAGTGCAGGGATTTGTGAGGTGGCAGTACAGCGAGTAAATCAACAGCAGATACATCAGGGGTGTATCACCTCTTGCATGTTAAAGCACACATGCACATTTGTCCAGTTAATACTCTTGGTACAAATGGAAATGATTCCTTGAACTGCTAGATGGGGAGGAAGAGCAGGTCCCTGTCCTGAAGAGTTTGCAGATGAAATGTGAAGAGTATGGTGCTGCAGGCAGAGAGGGAACACAACACGAGCTGAGGCACAGTTGTTATTCCTGGCACACTCTGAAGCCTCCTTCCCAGTCTGTTGCTTGCCTTTGATGTGAATCATTCCTCCTTTATTGAAAAGCTCCCTTCCCAAGGTGCTCCTGGTTTTCATCCTACCTCTCTAGGTGTCCTTGCATTGTCTTCTTTACATGCTTTTCTCATCCCTACTATCAGACTTAGGACATTGCCTTAATCCCTCTCCTCATTCCTGGCTTTGTCCCCAGGATGGCCAGTGCTTGTTTTTGTGCTGGCAGCTCACAGATTTCTTCAGCATTACTCAGTCCATTCTACAACAGCTCCTGCAGCACCTTCTCCTTTATGTCCCTTTCCCCTCTTCCCCCAAGAATTGTCTCTTTCCAGGCTGACCCTCAGTCCTCTCCTTTCTTGCGTGTCACCATGGGAGTGGTAACAACTCTCCTACACGTCCCAGAGGGTGACTGGCTCACAAGAATGTGTCTTCTCTGTCCCCTTCATCCCACTCAGAGACATGGACAGCATCAGGAGCAGCCACCATGCTCAAGGTCACCGGGCTTTGTGGTCCTACACGCCCTGGGGAAATCCACCCCCTTGGAGAGCCTGCCTTTTTTCCTGTAGTTTGTCCTGGCTACTTTGTCCTCCCAGCAGAACACTCACAGACCCGGCTTTTCAGCTAAATTTCATGCCCTTCTGAAAGAAAGGCCTCTATTTAATCATTCCAGCAATGTCTAAACCCCCTAATTCCTTCAACATAGTGACAAACAGTTTTGATTATTTGTAGAAAAGCTTGAAAAGCGTTGAGCATATTTTATTACCCACAAAAGGTGCCTGACTGGCAGCCATGGAGACTTGTCCTCTATTTATCTCTAGAGCTGGACAGCACAAGCAGTACACATTCCTCCAGAGTGTCTCCCTGCTCACATTTTGAAAGGAACATGGTGGCCTGTCACCATGAGAGGATGGTACTTTCTGTTCAACCCACTGAGTGTTTTTTCAGTGCCTGGGACAGAAGCAGTCATGTTGCTCATGGTTGCAGCTGGGGAGGCCCTGGAGGGACTCACCACAAAAACAACTGCCCTCTCAGAGGCTGTGGATGACTTGGTAGAGTGAGCAGCAGTGTCTGCTCCTGTCTTTTCAGGCAAGCCAGGTCTCATCCAAAGTCAATTATGATTTTTGGAAGTGCTGCTTGAGGGGCTGTGAATTGTCATCTGGGGATGTATGGAGGGAGCAAACCCCATGCTTCCTCATTAAAGCAATAAATGCAGTAGATTTGCTGGAAAAAACCCTGGAGCTTCTCTTTTGCCACCAAAAGAAGGATTAGAAGATTAATTCTGAGAACACTTCACTGCAAAGCTTGGCTCTTATTGTTGTAAACCCGCAGAAAGGCAAGATCCCTCAGATTTTATCTGCAGCAGACCCAGCAAAGGTTATGGGCAGCTTCACCAGCTCCTGGTGGCAGTGCTTCCTCAGAGGCCAAGTGCTGCAGGAGGGCCTGGAGCTTTCCTCCAGAGCAGTGGCACTGTCCTGCCTGTGCAGGAGTTCAGTGTTTGTCCCTGTGTTGCAGCAAGTGCCAGGGAAATGATGCAGCAGAGAGGTAAATATCTTACAGGACCTCTACTCTTCACATTCCCCCTTCTCCTGCCCCACTTTGCAGCACCACACACCAAACACAGATGTGCAGTGACATTTTTAAATTATGCACTGATTTGTTCGGGTTATGCAAAAAGAATATTAAGCACTCATTGCTACCATTCAGGCTGGGCCTTATATTTTCTTTATGTGCACTGATGTTAAAAATAAAAAGAAGCAAAACTTTCAAGCACAGCCAGTCTGGAAAGAGTTGTTTTTTCTTCCTAAAATGAAGCATAGCTTGGTAGAGGACTTTTTACTTTGTCAATAATTAAACAGCTCTGCACTTGTTGAGGCAGCCCTTAATGTAGGTACCAGGACCAGCCAGCCTTGACCACAAGAGGCTAAAACTTTCTACCCCACCTACAGTATGGATTTTTTTCCAAAATAAAAAGTCCTTTCAATATTAGCCCTGACAACTTCACTGGAAAGAGCACACCTTCACAGCAGGTGGGGTACCAAGGGGACAAGTGCATTGAAAGAGATGTCTGGGCTGTGCCTGCTCTGAGCTGAGTTTCACGTGGAGGTTCTTGCTAGAAACAAAGCAGGCACAGCTGGTTCCTGCTCAGCCTCTCGGTGTTGAGGTGGAATTCAGCTGCTGCTGGGGCTGCGCTGCAAAACACCTCCAGTGCAAACAAAGGGGAGGGATTTCTGTCAGCAAGTCAGATTTATACTTCCCCCAGAGTGCATTTTTTAAGCACAGTAATGAAAGATCAAACAGTATCGCACTTTTTGCAAGTTCATCATATCCTTGAGGACGTCACTGTGAGCTCAGCTGAAGATGGGCATGTGAGAGTGTTGGTATAGAAATGAGAGAATATTTGGCCTCTGGTTAAGGCCCTTGCTTTAAGGAATAACAGTAATGAAGAGGAGGTCTTTATTTTTGTCCAGAGCAGTCAGGACAGAGTTTCAGCAGAATGAGCCCTGTGCTGTCCTCTGCAAAGGACATGATTTATTTATTTCAGAAAGCTGATGGACTACAGGCCACCAGCATGTACAGGGCAGGGGAGCAGGGTGTTCCTGCCTGTGTGAAGGGTCAGTTCTGCAGGGCTGAGGGGCAGAGGAAGGGGGAGTTTTCTGTTTGCCTTCAGGCAAAGCTTTCCTTCTCCTGCATCACCATTCTTGTTCATCTGTTCTTTTACCCATCATCATCTGGCAACATGAAGCACTCCTGCTGTGGGAATGGCTCTCATTGTGTGTTCCAGTCAGGGGGAAGGAGGAATGGGTGAAGGAGAGCTGAGACAGATGTGTGCTGTCTCCCTTGCCCATGGATAGCAAAACAGATGGAGGGTTAATACACCAGGGGGAAACTACTGTGTAAGGGCAGGTCCCTGAAGGGCACAGGTGTAGGAAGGTGTTGAGCTGGGGCTGCACTGGACTCAGTGTTGGAGGGCTGGGATCAGGAAGAGAGCCCTGCTTTCCTTTCAGACACTGAGCCTGTGGCAGATATTTACAGTCAGAAGAAAGCTCTGATGGCCAGAAGGCTGCTTCCCTCAACGTAAATGCTTGGAAAATGTGGGAACAGAGGGTTTCCTACAGCTCAATTTTCTCCTTCTCAAGGCCTGTAGTTCTGCAGATGGCTTCATAAAATCCCCCAACAACCAGTCTCTTCTTCTGCTGCTCTTTGACATGCTGTGTCTCTCTGTCATACTGGTTTGTGGTTATCTGACCATGGTTCCATGTCTAATAATCCCTAAGCAAGACCCATGGGGCTGAGGAGGCTGATCCTACCTGCTGGGAGCAGGTGGGCAGGCTGTAATGTCCAAGCAGGGCTCTGTGTCCTCCCTAGGATGGTGAGGAGTGGAGACAGGTGAAAAACAGACCTTTCCCCTCCCTCCTTTCCTGCTTTCTATTTCTCCTCTTTATTTATGCTAATGTGTTCTGCACTGGAGTCATAATTAAATACATATTCATATAGCAATGTACAAAGTTTCTGCCTGTACTGTGAAGCTCTCTGGAGCTTAACTGCTTGAGACTTGTCACAGGAAAATATTTCTCCCCATGAAAACAGGCTTCCTACAGCTGGGCTATATTATTGCCTTTTAATATTGCTGGCTCTGCCTACCCTGGGAAGGATTTTCTGACAAACTCCTACTGGAGATACAGCTTTTGCCGGTATAACTTATACCAGTTTCCTAAAGAAACTGGGGCTTTCATTGCCAGAGGTATCTCACTGATGTTGTAATTTGTTCCCACACTCTTTGCTATGCTGGCAAAACTTGAAAGTGCGGTTCACTGTTTTTCTTTCTCGGTGCCTTTTCTCCTAAGTTAGCTTTTCTATCCCTGTGCTTACCCCAGCTGTTTCCCTGGGCACATCTGATCATCTATTGTCTTCAGAATAGCTTCAAGTAATGAGAGGGGTGGGAAGCTAAGCTGTTTGGAGGGTCTAATCAGATGCTGGTTCCTTGTAACAGAGCTGTATCACAATCTGGAGCCTGGTTACACTTCAGAAGGGAGTGCAGTGATGGAGGGGGCCAGGACAGCAGAAACTGGGTCTGCAATTGGGTTTAAGAAGGAAGTTGGATCAGGATGGCACAGAAGAGCCAGGGACAGCCTGAATGAAGGAAAGTTCCAGCAGAAGGCAAAGGCTGTGGACAGTGAAGTCAGCTAGCAGAGACAGAAGCATTATCAAGACAAGGCAGACCATGCTCCCCATCATGTGTTAAGGCCATTTCCATTTTCAGTACCTCAGCCTGATGTTGATATCAGTTTTGTTGGGATCTGGCAAGATGACTGACATCATACATAAACAGGCTTAATCTCAGGCATTTCACATCCCCACTCAAACACTGCACATTGTGAGTTGGGAAATGAAGTCCTGAATGTGGCAGTGATATGCCAACCCCATATCCAGCATCACTGCTACAAACCCAGGATCCCAGACCCTTAGCTTAGTTTGTGCTCTGTTAAATAAAACATTCTGCTCTTTCTCTTTGTACTGATGAGACTGAGGAGGAAGGCCTGGAACTTTGAACTTCCTGAAGACTCCTACAGATTAATTGTTCAAAAAAATCCTTAGTGCAGTGAATATTTTCATTGTACTGCCCGGAGAATGGAAGATATGCTGGGATTATGAATCAAATATCTGCTTGGTCTAGGGCTCCTGGATATTACAGGTGAACCCTTCCTTTACAGCAACCATCCTATCCAAGAGGGTCAGACCCCTCCTCTTGCACATGCACATGTCTCTCCTCACTTCCTGTGGTCTGACTCATCCTCATAGATGTGATGCAAGCTTTGGCAGACTAAAATAGTTGTGTGATGAGGTGACATACCAACCCCCCAGCCCTGCCAGAGACATGGCAAGTGGCAGTTTCCCGGGAGGGAGAGGAGCAGCTTCCTCCACCCTGAAGGGAGACTTCCCATGCTGTGCAGTGTGGCAGGTCAGAAGCAGGGGCTTCTTGCAGCGGCTCTCTGCACTGATTCCCTGACCTCTGCAAAGCCTTGTACAACTCCTGGATGCTCAGTCTGCTGGAATGTCTTGGCTAGTTGGCAGCTAGCTTGGCACAGTGTTGCCTCCAGGCTTCTGGCTCAGTAATGGAGGGATCAGAAGATGATGTTGAAAGAAATAGATCATTTTTGGGGCCTCATGATCTTGTTAATGAGAAGAAAGCGTTGTGCTTTAGGGTAATTCCTTGGTGTGACCTGTTCATTTCAGAAACTGCACAAACACCTGTTCCCTGAGCAAGACAGAGATTGATCAAGCCTGAGCTTCACACTCATTTAAGGCATATATAGCTACTGCTACTGAAAGCAGTGGTTGCACACATAAAAATATCAACCAGACTGAGTCAGAACAAAGCCAAGTGTCCTACTGCTCTTTGCTTTGCCAGCAAAGCAGCTGCACACAAAATGCTTCAGTACCTTCAGTAGGCTGTCCTACAGTACAAGTGCAAGAAGTTTAGGCTGCCTTGGATCTCCGACAATGGAAGAGATTAGCTTTACACCTAGAAGTTTGTCACGCCACCAGAGTCAACATGAGGTGTGTTCACAAGACTGTGGAACTCATACAGTATGCTCTAAAAGTTTTATGAGGCTGTCCATAACACAGAAACATGTGGTTGGTCCATGTCAGTGACAAAGGTTCACTTGAGTTTTTCTTACTTAGGAAGACAAGATCACTGTGTATGTGATGGGGCCATAAGCAGAGAGACAGAGCTTGAATGTTGTGTCCTATAACTCAGAGGTCCCCTTTAAAAACCCAAACAACCCCCCAAAGTCTCAGTGGCAATAAGCAGTTGCTATAGGAAGCAAAATAAAAGTCTCCTGCTGGTCTTGCTGGATGTGAAAGCATGTGAGGTCACACAGTGACCTGAGCGGCGGAATTAGCCTGCATTAAAATTCACCAAGAAAAACTGTGAGGGATCAGTTCTCCTGAAGCCAAAGAGGAAGATGTCCTCAGGGTGAGAGCTAGTGGCAGGAGGCAGGGGAGGCCAGGACAGCTATGGGGGTGCCATAGTCTGTGGTCACCAAGCCTTAGTGTCAGTTGTCATCCCCTGCCAGGGCCAGGTTGCAAATCTGTCCCTCCCCGGCCTCACAAAAGACAGCACAAGACTAGAGCCCCAGCACCTCCTGCAGCTGAGTGAATGCAGAGAAGTGTTTCTAGATGAGCCATTTGCTGCTGGTCCCTTCACACTCAGGAGTGTGACCCACCCGCCTCAGCCTCTGCCCCGGCCCGCGGTACCTGCGGTCTGGAAAGGCTCCATCTGGGCCCTGCCTTTCCCTCTGGGTTCCTGCTGGCAGTACAGGATCTACATTTTCCCTGTCTGACTGGAAGAGTGGATTGCTTTAGCCTTTTAAAGATGTCTCTAGCTGAAGTGGTTACGTCAAGGGCCCAACAGGGCTTGCGTGGCGGCCTAGCAGCATTTTCTTCTGGGGTTGTGCTACTGCAAAGCAAAGCACAGCTCACTTAGCCGAGAGAATCTGTCCCAAAAGCTCAATGCTGGCGTAGGGAACTAACACAAGGCAAAAGTACTGTTTCATAGTTAGCATTTTTCTAGCAGGAGTTTCTTACTTAAGAGGCATTTCAGCCTTGCAGAGGACACAAGGAAGCTGGAGCGTATTGCAATGCCTGCATGGGTGTCTTGTAATCAGACTTCACCTTCCTCTTGGGCTTCCTGTCCTAACGTGTGGATGTGGACACAATTCCCTCATGTAGTCTGAGCTCTGAGGGTGTGAAAGCTTTTACTGTATTTCATGTGAGATGGTTAAGGACTGGTTTCTGAGGACAAAAGCAATTGGACTTGTGTGACTCTTATCTATTTACTGACCAGGAGAAGATACTTCAAACTTAAAGCACACCCAGTAAGACACAGAACTTCACTTGTTCCTCCTCTGAACTTCTTAGAGCACTCTGTTCTGAGTCTGTCATTTGTTTTGCTGCTCCACACTGTGCTACCTGCCAGACTTATGTTTTTACTAGGTATTGCTTCTGATGCAGTAGTGCATGAGAAATCACATAATAATCAGGGTGCTGTGGTTTAGGTGTGCTTCAAAACCAAACTCTAAAGCTTGGGGTTTTGCTCTGGGTTGGTGACTTCCTTTAAAGGCTCTGGAGCTACTCCTGAGAGCTTGAATTTTCCCTAGTGGTGGGTATTTCTAGGGCAAAAGCATTTGTCTAGAGACTGTGTCTGTCTCCATGTTTGGTCCCTTACCATGCTGAGCCATTGTTGGCTCGTAAATTATACTAAAAATAAGTAAGCATTATTATTAATTCCTAGGTTCATTGCTTCCTTGAACAAGGTAGATAACAATGGTTATTGGTGAGTCTAAAATTCTGCTCAGAGAATTCAGTATAGAATGAATTTTCTAAACAGGAAAAGAAGGATAATCAATGACGCACATCAGTGGCTGGAGACGGAGGGTCCCAAGTAAAAAAATGATCACATGCCTCAAGAAGCTTCAAACATTGTTAAAATTAGAGGTGAGGTGGGCTAACCCTTCCCTCTGCTCCCTTCACTTCAGAGAGTCAGAGAAGGAATGAAACATTATAGCTCCCATTGTCAAAATCACCCCTGGAGAAAAAAAGCTCGGGATGTACAATGGGCTTAAAGACAACCAGACACACAAAGAGCACAGAGCTGGCAAATCTTCAGATAAATAAATAAACAAGCAAGCAGATAGCCTTGTCGGGATGTCTGCCTGAAACATGCACTCAGAGAAGTTTCCAAATCCTAGAAAGTCCACATTTCTCCCACCTCACTCGGCTCTCCCTGCGCCTCATCCCCTCACAGACAGCGACAGAATCCCCCTGCCTTTGATTTACAATTAAATTAAGAATTACTTTGGTAAAAGCGGTGCTTTTCCCCGCCTGCTTTGTTTTGTGCCTCCAGGCTGTGCAGACCCCTATTGCTTGCTGTGCCAGAGACAGCGTCACACGGCGTGTGAGGAGCTGCAGGAACTGAAACCAGTTCTATGATTTATAGCACTAATAAGGCTCAACTGCCATTTCTTGTGGTTTCCTCCCAAGTTGTCTTTGATAATTTTTACTTGTACCATGGTTATTGTCCCTGCTGCTAGGGTTCAGTTGGCAGGTAACTTGTACTGTTTCTCAGGGTCTGCTCCTTTTTGGCTCTCTTTATTGTGATATCAATAAACATTTATGTTTGGGGAGTGCCAGAAGGGGTCAGCTAGGCACTGTCCCTGTCCCTAGCTGTTCCCCTGTCAGGCTCAGGTTTGTCAGAGGGATGAAAGATGTGCCCTGCTATGAGGAGTTTACAATCACACGGTGACAACCTCTCTTTCCAGAACACTTCCATGGCAGGAAGGCTGTGGCAGCTCTGCTGGTGGCCATCTCACAGCTAGCCAGCCTGTGTAGGGCTGTTCAGGCTCACTCCAAGGGCTCTAGCTCCTAAAGCCCTGCCAGGTCACATTGGGAGGATTTCTAGGAGTTCACACCTGGATGTGTTGCTGGAGGGTATCACCTGTGAGGCAGTTGTAGCTGGTTCTTTCTCTCCAGCACAGATCAGCACCTTGGCTGTGAGATGCTGCAGCAAAGACCAGGCACATCTGCCACTCCTGCCATCAGTGTGGCAGAGTCAGTGACCATCAGAGGAGAGGTCCCATGGACAATGTGCAGCTGACTGCTTTAATACAACCCCTCAAACTGCCCCAGAATGAACGTGCAGGGTTGGCATGTGGACACCTCACCCTGGCTGAAGCAGGTCTCAGTTTTGGGTTATGTCCCAGCCTTTTTGTCACAGGTCCTAGTTGGTATCAAGAGACTGTGACAGAGGAGAAGGAGGATCCTGCTGCTGCCAGGGGGGGGAAATGGTGCTGGGGGGATTGTAAGTGGAGAGACTTCTTGGGGAATGGCAGTAGTGAAGGGGCACTGTGTTTGCTACAGCCTGCTGGTTGCAGCAGAGTTGGACAAGAGAGAATCCGTATGTACCCTCTGATTTATGTGTTTCTCTTGTGCTCCCTTTTGGACTGCTTTCTGCCTGCTTCTGTTAGCTTGGCTGGAGTAGAGACTGTGAAAACAACAGAACATTATCACCCAAGGATACTGGAGAGTCTGTGCTGACACTCACGGCTCTGCTTTGATAATTTGCCTGGTGTGTGGAGGATTACAGGCTGCACCACAAAGATGCTGCTGAAGATTGGCTGTGCCATTTTTCCTTGCTCCTGAGCAGCAGCAGCAGCAGTCTGCGGCACAGGTCATGGCAGAGCTGGGTCTGGGTTTCCCTGGCTCCATCCTGCACACAGCAGGAGAGGGCACTGGCAGAGGTGGGATTACTGCTGACCCAGCAAGTCACTCTGGCTGAAAATTTCAGTGCTGCCAAAGAAATACAGCTGCGTACTCTGCTCTGCCTGGATCCACGTGCCTGTGAGAGCCAGGCAAGACAACATGGGGGTTGACTGAGGAAGGAGATGATCACAGAGAGGAATTCAAAACTCTGTGCTATTTCCCACCTACTCGGATCTTCAAAGCTAATGAGGTCACCAAACTGCCCTTGACAGTCTGTCTGTTATCTTAGCCAGGGCCACAGATCCTTTCTTTTCAGACTCTCACATTTCAGTTTCCAACTAGGCAGCAAACAGAGGTCTACTACATGTTTGTCTGAAGGGCACAGGAGGGCCCTCAGTGTCTGGTTTATCAGGGCAATGGTGTTGCCATCAAAATGATGCAACCCTAATGGCAGAGCACCTGAGACTTGGCAGCACCTTGTGCCCAGGAGAAGATAAAACCGCAGAGGAAAAGAGAAATTAAAGGTGTTGTAACATGAATCTAACAACAGGAGTTTCGTAATGCAAATTTCTGTACCTGAGTGAACTGCATATGTCTGCTTTCTGGAGCCTGTCATGGTTCAGGATGTGTCTGGTTTTAAAAGGCTTGTGGGAATCCAGATCCCCTTTTTTTTTATGGTCTGACTTCTTAAGGCAGTTTGGCAGCTTCTCTTTGAGCCTTCCTAGGAAGAGGCACAGAAGCCTTGGCTGGGGAGAGCCCCAGATCCTCAGTCACTGAGCCCCACTTCTTCTCCAGAGCTACATCCTGGGGGAGTTCTGGCTGTGGCCACAGCATCTCACTGAGCCCTGAAAGGAGACAGCTGAGTCAAATCAACAACTCTAGGACCAAACACTTCCAATATCAAGGGAGTTAGATCCATCTGCTGCTTTTTGGAAAGCAGTAAATTATTGCTTCTTCCCCTGCTGCACACATACACACACAAACACCCACAGACTTCACAGTCTGAAGATCTGCTGTCTTTCCTGCTAGAAGGGCAATTTCTACACTCATTTTCTATGCTCATTTGCCAGTAAAACCAGCTCTTCTCTCAGATAAAGTTTTGAAATAATTCTTGCAGGCAGTTAAGAGGACTTGCAGTTATAATACTTGACATGAATCTTCATGACACTGCACTGGGGTTCATTTCTCTCCTTCTATCCCAGTGAAGATGCAGTGGGACAACTGAGGCCATTCTGAAGGTCAGCAGGAGGATCACCATTCATGGCTCTCTAATTTGCCTTCCAGACCATGTAGGAGGCTCTAACCTGGGTTGACGTGAGAAGCTTCACTGAACTGTTTCCATCATCTGATTGCTTGTGGCACAGCAAAGCTTTTGAATCAATCTGCCATTTGCTTATACTTGGGGAAAGAACATTCATAGATGAGCTGGGGAGTTTTCCAGGCATTAGCAGGTAGAATGGATCACACAAAAACTTCAAGTCACTTTAAACCAAGGAAAATGTTTTGTTGCAGATATTTCTGTAGTTCTGATTATTTTTGTTTGGGTTTTTAAAAATTAAAATATGTTCCAACTTTATTTTTTTCTTTCTTTCTTTTGTTCTTCTTTATCTCTCTTCCTGTTAGACTTTTCCCACTTTATAGAATCATAGCATCATAGAATAATGGCTTATGTTGGAAGGGGCCTTGAAGATCCTCTAGTTCCAGCCTCCTTGCCTTGGGCAGGGACACCTCTCACGAGACCAGGTTACTCAGACTGGTCTTGAAAACTCATGGAGAGTCCACAGCATCTTTGGGCAATCTGTTACAGTGCCTCACCACCCTCACAGTTAAGAATTTCTTCATAATTTATGCTATAAACCTACCCTCCTTCAGTTTAAGCCATTCCCTGTTGTCCCATCACTGCAAGTCCTTTTGAAAAATCCCTCTTCAGTCTTCTTGTAAGCCTGCTTCAGGTACTGGAAGGCTGTTAATAAGGAGTTAAGAATTATATAAGTAAATTAGTAATTTATTTAGCTTTGTTGGTAAGGAAGTAAAACACAGAAGGAGGAAAAAAGGGTGAGAAGAGATTAGAAAATTCAAGTGGCACATGAAAATAAAAAATGAGTGAGATTCATCTACCTAACCTCAGGCAACAAGAGATGTATGAGATACTTCAGGACTCCCTTCAGCCACAGCTTTGTAAAGGCGTGGTCTCTGTTAGGTGCTCTGTCCTCTGCCATGTCTGCAGCTGTGTGCAGATGTCTCCAGTGCTCTGCCACATCCCAAGGGCAACACACACCCTGGCCTGGGCAGCAAAATCACCTTGGCTTCTTCTATCCTTGCTGAATAGGACAGAAATTTTCTGACAGATGCGTGGAAGTTTTAGGATTCAAAGAAACACCTACGTCTTTTGACGGACTGAAAAATAACATTCTCCCTTGTACAAGTTTATTAAAGCCTCCTTAGAATCAGTGTCAAGGCAATAACTTGTGGTATGCCAACCCAGCTGCTTTTGCTGCCATCTTCTATAAATGTGCCATTAGCTGGCAGGCATGCACAGAACAGAGGTTTCCATAAGCTGTTCTTTTTAATGTAAAATTACCTCTTAGTGTGTTAAACTCATTTTTGCCTTTAGCTTGTAAGGTGTTAAATGCAGGAATACAGCTTTTATTCTGGCAGGCTCAGCCTCTTGCAAATATACATGCCTCAAGGTATCGCATATATAATGATTATAACCATAATTTTAAAAGGGTTTTTTTGTGTTCAAAATGTGATTGGTGTTGCCCATGACAGGATATTCACTATTTGCCTGAAAACCTCATAACCTAAATAAGCATTTACCATCAAGCTAATCTAATCAAATCATAATCAATACCGATACTGTGGGATCTTGTAAAACATGACCCACGTGGCAAGTTCTGCCACTTGTTAATTACGTCCTTGGAGGCAGCAGTCAATAACTCCCAAGGGTTAGATGGTTCCTACTTAGTCAGGTGTTTTCAGGGAGTACCACTGACATTTAATAAGGACTTCTGCAACCACGGAAAACTTTATACTATGACAAATTAAAAGGCTCAGGAAAGATAGCAATTAGAGAACTGTTTATAATAAAGAGAAAAAAAAAAAAAAAAAAGAAGCTGTCCATAATAGAGCCCTGCAGAGCAGGACTACAGGGAACTGACAAGACAATTTTTCTTTTTTCAGGAAAAATGTTTAAAAGAGGCTTGTGTCTCATCCAAAACCAACACGCAGCCTGGACTAGGGTATAAGTCACTTCAAGTACTTCTTTAAAAAAAAAAGTCTAAACCTTTGGCTTGGGTATTTCAACATAGTTTCACAGAAAGAAGCTCTTCCAGCATCTGGCAGATGAGAATGTGTTGAAATTAGTATGTCTGCTGATATTCAAAGCAGATAATCTTGTTCTTGTCTCTACACTTAATATGAGAACATTTGTGGTGAGAGTAATTTATGAAAGAGAAAAACTTTGAAGAGGAAAGGATAAAAGCAAACATAAACTCATTGCCTTTTCTTCTTCTGGAGAAACTTGTTTTTAATTTTGTTTTAAGCTGCTGATTGAAGTGAGTGAATCTCGTGAACTAACACATGTGGTTGGGTTTCTGTGCCACAGTTTGACCACCTATGTTAGTTAGTTTAGAAGAGTGTGAGGAGAGAGCTGGGTGGTTGCATATCCTGGATATCCATCCCAACATTCAGTTATAGGTGCTGTTGTTCTTTCCTGTTTTCATTGATTTATCTGCTTACAGGAACAGATTGAATTGCTCATCTATGCAGAATGAAGGAAATGGCCCCTGGAAACAAAGACCAGGGCTGTACTACTGATGAGAAAACAATGAAAAATGCACAGGAGAGGCAAAGTGAGGGGCATTGGTGCCTTGGTGTGTGATTCATAAAGACCTGCTCCAAAGGCAGTGTGGAATTCCCGGGGCATCCAAGGAGTGTCTCCCCACCCATATCCTGCTGAAGGGACAGGTCCCAGCCCTGGGTTTGGTTGTGAGGTAAATGTAAACTCACACCTGCCTCTGTCCACAGGCAAAACTGATGCAACACATCAACCATGTGGGCACTCCTGTGCTAATTGTCTTGTACCTCATCCAAACTCAGCCTACATTCTGGTGGTGCTGTGTGTGATAGGACAGTGACTTTAGAAGTGTGTGCCACTGTGGCTGGAGAGGGCTGGCTCCCTGGAAAGATGTGAATACTGTGTGCACTCCTGGTCTGTTGAAAAGGCAAAGTGAAACAGATTCGTTTTTTCTATGTCAGAAACTCATCTTACATTGCAGTACAACAAACTGAGAACTTGCACATGGCTGGTGGCTCTGCATCAGCCAGGAGGCATTTCTCTGCTAGGTGTGGTAGCATTTTTAGCCCTTTATAACACGGTCATAGGGATAAGTCTGGTCATGTCCTCATGTGTCTTCCTTTGCCTTACCTGGCAGGCAGTGGCCCTTTCAGAACAGAGACAAGCAATGTGACATTTCAGGTACTACTGCAATCTTAATCACAAGTCATTCTAGCAGCTGAGGTGACTAACGTAATGCAGACACACACGTGCATTGACACAGACAGTACACAGTGCAGAAATGACTTTGCCAGTATTTCTTATAACTAACTAAAAAATCCTGTGATGTGTGCTCCGCTGCTGAAGTCTCTGAATAACATAAAGCTGGTCCCCACACTTAAAAATAGCAGCAAGGTATGAATAAATGCAGGTTGGTTCAATAGGAAAGAAGAAAACAACACCTCTCAGTAGGAACAGAGGAGTTTAGTTAGGTTTGGTTTCTCTCGCTGACAAACTGCTAAAAAACCAGCTTTGTTTCAAAATGAAAATTGCCTTTAGTTCAAAGTGAAACATGCAAACACGCACAGAGGTGGGAGGAAGGGGTTACATTCAGAGGGGGAGGGTGGAGGTGAGGTGGCTGTCCCTCTCCTGGCTGGAGGCCTGGCTGTCAGGGCACAGTCGTGTTCACTTCAGGGGAAGAAGTAGCCTCAGTGAGTCAAAGATGCTAACATGACCCCGACACCGTGCAACATTAAACACTTAAAAAGGTTTTGGGTTCTGAATTCAGAGACCTCAGCCTACTTGGTTACCATGGCAAACAATCACCAGTAGAAGTCTTTTAACCTTTAATTAAAGATACACAAAAAGGAGGAAAAACAGTTTAAGCACTTGAAAAATAAAGTATTAAGTAAGACTTTCCTTTTTAAAAGCATTCATTATTCCTCTTCCCTTAGCTGCTGGCAGTTCTTATAGCAATCTTCCTTCCCTTTATTTAAGTTCATAGCAGCAGAAACTGTTCTTGGGGAAAGAGAGACACTCATTGAGATAGACTGGGTCTGTTGTTGCTACTCATTTTGGACTCTGCTCACTTGAAGACACACAGGGAGAGAGAAAAAGATAGCAGAGAAGAAAAAAGTTACTTCCTTTCCTGCTGTTGGCTTTTACTTGCAGCCTCACTGCTAGAAAAGGACAAGTACAAAACCTGGCCTTAGCCCCTCTGAGATCTAGGAGACTTGTACCAGAGTCTGCCTCTTTTGGGCACTGTTTTTAGGAGTCTCCCTGACTGTTGTTCACAGCTGGGTTGCACAACCCTGACTCTTCCTGTCTAGGCAAGTTTGTTTAAACAGAAGGTGAAGGAAAGAGAACAAGGAAAGAAGCATGTGAGGAAATGACAAAACAACTACGAAAGGGGTTATGTCAGGACCTCATCTTCCAAGTGGGTTTCCAGTGAGTTAAGTTGGTGGAGCTAGCAGTGACATCTGGGTGTCTCCTGGCTAAAATGTGGCCAGAAGGTCTGATCAGATCAGGAAACTAAGTACCAACAGTGTCACAGTGTTAAGTTAGGTCTCAAAGCTGGCAATGACAACTGTCAGATTTCTATTTTCTGTCCACCTATTCTATCATCAGTATCAAAATAGATGTTTCCAGAAGATGATGAACATGCCAATAGCCACCAGTTAGGTTTAGATCCTGACACACCTGTTTTGGTACATTTGTTTTGGCATTCAGAGCTGTGTTTTTTTACCTTATGAGCTTTATTGTATGGCTTTGGCTAACACAGTGCTTGTGCAGGATGTGCAATGCCTTCTGCTGCTGCTCTTTCTGCCCTTCTGATTTCTGAGGAGAGAGCCTTGTGCACAGGGGGGCTCCAGGTGGGGGTGATCTGTTGACTTCTATGTTCCTTAATTTTTCAGTACTCATTAGCACAACTTGGGGAAACCAGAGAACCACTTCCATATGAGAGCCTCAGCTGAGGGTCTAGAAAGACCTTCTTGCAGACCAAGACACACCAGTGGCAGAGAGTGAGAACAAACACACCTTAGTATGCAGCACAGCACAGCCTTATGGTATTCTCCTGAGAGATAAGTGATGCTGGTTCAAGTTCCCCCAGGCAGACGAGGAAATTAAACCCAGGACTCCCACATCCTTTATGAATGAATAAAAAGTGGCTGTCTTCCTCTCTGCTTTGTGAATATAATCCTGACTTTTTTTTTTTCCAGGAAAGCAATTTGGTAAGTCCACACTGAATCTGACAATCATTTCAGGACAACGGAGAAAGCATTTTTCAATGAGAAGAATACTGACTAAAAAAAGATCCTCATGAACATGGTGACAATAAAACAACTGGACAGACCCCACCATCCTGCTGCTTTATATGCAATAGCTGAGGGACATGAAATCTCTATGGCTTTCAGGCAATGAGGGCACTTATCTGGCAATGTGAAATCTTGGCAGGCAAAAACCATTGAGGGAGTAATGAAATGCTCTAGGAATGGCAGACAAAACCTGAACACTGGTGGGACTGCTCTGAGTCCTGACACAACTGCAATGGTGCACAGAAAACTGTGAGGATCACACCACTGTCTTTGCTGAGGTGTGACCAAAGTCCCCTGTTCTAAGTAGGTGCTGAAGGCCTGAGAAGGTTCAGACTCTGTGTTAGAGTTCAAAACAGATGACAACAGATTGTCAGCACCTCTAAGATTGAGAGAGGAAGCAGAGGAAAAAGGGTTCTTTATTTCTCTGACCTTCTTTACTGAATCTAGAACTGTGTCTACAAACAACCATGTCCAGCAGCATGGCAGACCTTGGGGGAGAGTAGTGGGTATCTAGAAATGGGATATGTCTTAGTAAAAAATGTTGGATTTTTTTTTCAGCCAGATGAGTTCCCTGTTCTAGCTTCCTGCTAGGCCACCCACATGTTACCAGCAGCTTGAAGGAGCAAAGGAAATGTGTGGCTGGAAGTGGAGGGAAGGATGGAACAGTTTCTGTTGGTCTTAGCCTACATCACAAGCCTGTCTGCTATGACCATGCCAACATAAGCTCCTCTGCTCCTTTACCTAGAGCTGTTTTAAATGTCACGCTGCTTCATAGCTCCTTTATTTTAGGAAAGGGAGAGACTTCATCAGGTGAAATACAGAATAAATTGTTTGCTCCTGCAAATCATTGCTGTGATAGATGCAGCATTGTCCTCCAGGTACTTGGGCCCTTAATACTGTAGATAAGCAATAGCAGGGTTACCAGACATTTTGTTTTAAAATAATCTTGGAACTCAAGGAACTTTCCAATAATTGCTATGTACTTTTGCTGAAAGAAAAAAAAATAGTTAAAAATTTTTGAAGAAACAAACCCCCAAATGTTTTTAAATTTTACATGCAATTTAAAAAATGCACAAATATTCTTTCATTCCTCTTTTTGCAGAGAGGGAACAGAATCAATTTGCCATGGCTATGCCTCCTGCCAATTGTTTAGAATTTCCAGGATTTAATCTTTCATCCATGTGTGTATCCACTATTTACCTTTGAATGAGATAATGCATAATGCATTGGGCTTTATGGAAATGAACCAAGAAAACCTGCTCTTTTTTTTAATGGAGAAAGTTGTATTCTCCCTTTATAGCCTAGAAAAATTAGCATCAATGTTATAACAACATGGAAGGCATAAGGAAATACAGATTACCTTGGTATGAACTCAGGAGATGTCACATGTGTTGGGAAGAAGTGCAGTGATCCTGCACCCTTCCTCTGCCCGAGGTTTCGTACTGGTGAAGGAGCACCATTGCTGTAACAAGTGTGGGATGTCTTCTACTCCTGAGTGGGACCAGGTCTTTGCAAAGGCTCAAGAATCTCAGAGAGGTTTAGGAGTTGTGCAGTAATGTGATCAAAATGCAACAGGAAGGTGTGGAAGTCTGTAAATGCACTGCTACCAGTAATAGAACTGAGGACCTTGTGGGTAACACGAGGCCACAAGAGGGTAATTTTGAACAGTAAAGTACCAACAGAGTGTTGTCAGGACACAAATACCCTTGATTTGAATGCTGCTTTTTGCTGTACGTGAAGCTGAGAGCTAAATAACTGAAATGGATTCTTTTTTTTTCCCTTTGTGAAGGAGTGGTAGCAGCAGGTTTGATGGAAATCAAGCTCCATGCTATCTCATGCCCTAAGTGTTGGCTCTGCCTGCAACCATCAGTAGAGAGAAGGCCACACTTTGACATTCTTCTTCTCTCTGCTTCTCACATGTGCGTGTACATAGAGAGAGCCTCAAAGAACCAGAATTGCCAGAGGTCTTTTAAGAGCCTTCTTGCCTAGGAGGAGTGGGTATGAGCAGTATATGGCCTGTTATGGGGGATTTTGTCTTTGCTTTCTTCTAATGCTAAGATTTGGTGCTTTTTCTCTGCTGCCAGATGATTTTTTCCAAAAAGCTTTTACTGGCTAGAGTAGGGATTAGACTGTTCCTGAAGCACATGCACAGGGGAATTGCTAATTTCTGGCCTGTTGATACCTTGCTGACTATGACAGAAGCAGAAAAAAAAGCAAAGAAGTCATCATCATGGAATCAATTGGATCAAGCTCTGACACACTGCACTACACCAGAAGTTGGAAAATTTGTTTGTGGTTTGTTAAAGTAGCTCTTCTCTTCTTACTGAGCAATTAACATACTGTTCTTCCTCTGGAGAGAGGCCACAGAGGCCAGACAGGCAGAGATGGAAATGGAGTATTTTTGGAGTTTGGAAATGGAGTTTCAACATAATTTCCTTGCAGCCCTAGGTGAAGAACAAAGCTGTGATGTGAGGAGCACCACAAACACATAAGGAGGGCTCTCCTAAAATTGTCCCTGTGGAATCAAAATGGTGTTGTGCTACATTTTGTTAGAAATACTGTTCCTTCCTTTCTGAAATGGTAAGCCTGTGTGTGTCTTTCCTCTGGAAGGGAAGGGTGAACTTTATGGTCACTTAGGGAACACTGCTGGAAACCAGCATAAGAGTGAAGATATTCAGGACAGCAGACTGAGTTAACTGCATTGTGCCATGGGGCTGGTGGGCCTGAAGAAGATTTCCACTGAGAAATCATTCTGCAGGACACAGATGTGCTGCTTGATGCCACCTTATCATTCCAAACCAAGAAGTTGTCCTTCAAATTAGCTTTTATGCAAACAAAGGCATGGAGATCTGAGTTTTAACCAAGACAAGAAAGCAACTCTGACCTTCCCCTCATTGCAGAGTTGTAACAGGAGGCTCATGGTCCTGGTTTCAGCCATCTGACCAGGGCAGAGGTGGAAATGCTGAGCCTGAGCTGTGTTGCATACAGGGGAGCTCCTACATCTGCATGTCACCCTCCTGATCCCACAGTGGATCTACGCAGGCCCCATAAACTCAGTTGACTTGGACTTGAGAAAGCTGAGCATGGTAGCCTCATAGAGAAATAACTGCACAGAAAAAGGTAATTTTAGAGAGCAATTAGTGAGGGAATGACTGCTATGGAAAACATGGACCTGTCGTTCTGGCAGGAGATGAGTAACTTGCTAGCAAGGTCTCCCTCCAGCAGACAATCTAAAAAATGACCTTGGAGAAGAATACAGGAAAATAATTCATCTCTGATGAGAGGTTTTGGAGAGTCTCTTGCAATTTTATGCATGTTGGCTAGACAGCCTTGCCCTGGCAAATACTCTTCCCTGTGCCAGGGATGCAGATACCTGCAGACTTTTCCATCAGACTTGAAAGAGCCTTTTTCTTGAAAAACAGAATAAACTGTTAAAGGTTCTGGCAAGGTATGCCTGCTATGCTTGTAACTAGCAGTTGCAGATAGAAGGAAAGGAAAGGGATTGGTGAATGGTCAGATTAGGATATGTGTCTTTACTGTGAAGGAGCCTGTGATGTGTGGAAGGCCTTCAGTGTGCTGGTAGTGAATTAGCAGCTAAATTATTTTCATGCCCAACACAGGTTGGAGGAGGCTGAGGAGTACAGTGAGACTATAAAGAACAAAGGTCAGCCAGTTGCAAAGATGTCAAGATGACTTAGTCAGCCTTCTTATGCCTGGCTCCTTCCTAAATGTCACATTTGAGAGCACTCTGTTCAATATCAGTTTTTTTCCCTTCTTTGCATGAAAATAAGTAAATCAGCCCTCAAAGAGAGGGCTTGGGAGTATCTGCTTCTCCCAAGGAGAACAAAAACTCCCACAAGTTATTTTCCAAAACAGAGGAGAAACTGAATTGCAAGGTCTTCAGAGCTCACAAATGGAAGAGATGCAGTCTTACCTAGAAGAGGCTCCTTGGAGGCAACCTGAAGAATGAGCCCCATTCACTTCAGCACCTACTACTATCCTCTTTTTCCCTTCCTGTGTGCCTTGACTACCTTCCTGGTAGCCAAGCACCTACTCTGTGAAGGGTCAACAATGTCTCAGTGAAACCTTCCCATGCACCAACCCCTCACTCATTCTATTTTTGCTGTAGAGAGTAGGCACATCCGTCTGTCACCATGCACTAGCCAATGACTGCAGTGGCTGCTCTCAGCCAAGAGTGGCCAATAAACTACCCATGTTTGTCCCCAGAAGATGCTGTGGTGAGTGTGTTGGCTAAGGTTTGGAGTGAAATAAAGTAGAGCATCTAGACAGACACACTTGCAGTGAAGAAGAGTCACATCACAACTTTGTTTTTTTTAAGTGGGGGTGGGCAGGATTTAGCTCTCACTGAGTGAAGGAGTTGCTGGTTTAGTCAAGTCAAGAACAGGATGAGACACATTGGTCTAATGCATTGACATTTGCATCTCTGAGTGAGAGTGCTTCTTTTCACTGAAAGAGCAGCAAGACTGCCTTTTGAAACATTTAAAAGTAGTTAAGCTTTTGGAGGAAAAGAAGTGAATATATTCTGTTGGGAAGCTTTGAATCTCCCTGGGCCTACCCAGGCTGCAGAAAGACTTCAGCATTTCTATGAGTGCATCTTCTTAAACTGTGTGGTCTGTTTTGGGGGTTGTAAATAAACACATTTCACTTTTGCCTGGCCTAAGAGTGTTTTGATGGTAACTGGCTAAGAGCAAAACATCACTGATCTAAAATTAAATGAACATGTCTTTCTGAAGCAGGGAAGCTCAGGCTGAGAGCAAGTATCAGAAGGCTGGGAGAGAACGATGTTTTTCCCACTGACTAGCACTGGCGAGGGACATCTCTTGCATACTGCAAAGGAAGAAAATGCATGCTTGAATGCTTAAGTCCTGAATTAATTTTGCATAAAGAAAAAACAAAAGCCAACTTTTGCCTTGAAAGTACACCCCTTCCCTCCCTGCTCTGAAGTTCCTTGACCCTCCCATACTAATTGGCAACTGACAGAATGAGAGGACACAGTCTCAAGCTGCATCAAGGGAGAATATAGTCTCAAGGGAGGACACAGTCTCAGGCTGCATAGGTTGGATATTAGGAAAAAGTTTTTCACAGAGCGATAAAGTACTGGAATGGTCTGCCCAGGGAGGTGGTGGAGTCCCCATCCCTGGATGTGTTTAAAAAAGGACTGGATGTGGCACTCAGTGCCATGGTTTAGTTGAGGTGTTAGGGCTGGGTTGGACTCAATGATTTTGAAGGTCTCTTCCAACCTTGTGATTCTGTGTAAGTGCTGTTGGCTAGTACTTTGCAGTGGGGCTGCACTGGGTCAAACAAAGGAATAAGAAACCTGCCAGGCTTGTGTGGGAGAATTCCTGGGCATGTCCAGTCTCCAGGCACAAGCACAACCTATATCTACCCCTGGATTTAAAAGCACTGTAGAGAAGTGCTACAAAGGCACAGTCCAAGTGCACTACGAGCTGACTGGGACATGAAGGAGGACTTAATTCTTTTGAAATTTCAATGCAAATGTGTACCTTTTCTCCAAGGAAAATAAAACAAATGTTATCTCCTTCCATGAGGGATGGAATCAAAAGCAACCAAAAAGTTACCCTTATAGCACATGACAGCAGCACAGTTGGATCCTGGCTCAGTCTTTTAGCTCTCTGTGCTCCATGCCGTGCTCAGCCTGGTGACTCCAGGCCCTCAGCCACAGAGTGTGAGATTATCAGCACAGAGTCCTCATGAATTTTGTACAGCAGCAACTCTGAACCCTATATTACATGTGTGCACTTGTGCAGGAGACCTGGAGTAAAATTAAGCAGGGTATGTAATTAGGTATTTCATACCACATCACATCGTCCTAGGGTTTAAAAGGCACATCCAGCACTGGCAATGACCATAGTCCACATGCTTCCATGTGTCAGTCTCTCAGCTTCCATATGATACAGAAGCCTACAGACACACATTATGAATTTAAATTTGGTCATGGTCTGTTCCCTTACCTGGACAACTTTCTTCTTGTGCCCCAGTTCTGGAGAGCTATTGCTGGGAACCAGTGCCACAGCCTTTAAAAGCAGTGATAGCAAGGAATCTGTGAGTAGAGATGTGAAAATGGCTCACATAAGAGTGACCAGTGAGTCACTTCATTGCTGATGTAGGCAGGTCAAATCTTATTTGGGCTATGGTTACTCTGCAGAACTTCAGAAATTTTGCTTTTATTCTATTCCCTGCCTTCCAATAGCATTCATGTTGGCAAATGCAAGAATCCTAAAGTGGAGAAGCAGCAGGTACAGGGGCTCTTCAAAATGCTGGAACCCCCTGCCCTGCCTGTGCCCTCATCTGGTTGGCCAAGAGCTTAAAACAGCACCAGGTGCTCCCAGCTGTGGCTGACAGGAGTCACTCACTCCTGTCTGGGCTTGCTAAGTGGTCCTGGGTGCAGGCAATTCCCACCCAGGAAGTGGCTGAGGATCTTGGGTGCTGCAGCAGGGCTCACAGTGTTCCTGGGGCTGGGGCTGTGCCAGACCTAGTTGGGAACATCGACTGCAAAATATTCTGGGTGCAGACAGAGCCTTTGGAGAAAAGGTAACAGCTGCCTGAAACAGCACAGGGTATGTTTTCATCTTTGCCAGCCAAACTGGCTTTGCCTCCCCATGCAATGGCAGCCTCTTCTTGCAGACAAGCCCCTGGTGTGGCTGAAAAAGTTGTTTTTGGGACTGAAGTTTTCTAGTATTGGCTTTTCAACCAAAGTCTGTACAAATCTCAGGCCTGGTCTGAGCTGGCAAGAGGAAAAATGTCTTACCATCTCTCTAATGCTCTGGAGCAGATCACAGTCTCTGTGACAAAGGTGATAATGCAAACAGGGTTAGCTTCTTTTTAACATAGTTTGAGAAACTGCTTTATGTAAAAAGTTTCACAGTTTTAAAGAATAGTTGAGTCCCACCTCTGGTAGCCAAGTGAAACTGCTATTATCTCTCAGGCAAGAAAAGTGTTTATAGCAATGTTTTTGAAAAGAATTAGTGTGATTTTGCAGGCCAATGTAGGCTGTCCTCCAGGGTTGAAATCCTCCCTGCGTTTTTAAAAAAAATAGCAGAAATAGAATGGATGTCACAGCTGACTAAAATCTTTGGAAGATTTTAATTAAAATGAACACTGAGAAATGCAAAGCATCATTCTGGACTGGCTCAGATTGAGGAGGTGATGTGGTTTGAGGAGTGCAGCGCCTTGTGTCTGCAGCCATTCCTGTCTTTGAGGACACCACAACAGCCCTTGTAGCCCAGGCACTGGCACAACCTCCCACCACAGTCCTGAGCCAGCCCAGCTGAAGCTGCCACAAGATCCTTCACCCTCACTCTGCTCCAGGACTTGGGGCAGCAGCTGCTGGGTGCCAATCCTCTGATCTTCATGTGCACTGTAAAACCAGAGGAGTTGTACCTCAGTGACACCTGGCTTGATAACATCTTCAATGTTATCTTCCCCCTGTCCCCCTCCCTACTACTCTTCTCCCATCCTTTTTAAGGAAAAAAAAAAAAAAAACCAAAACCAAAAAAAAACCAGGAAGGAAGCTTGCATTCTGATGCTGGGTCAGTGGATATGGAATAATTCAAATTCAGCACCTTCCTCTGAGCTCTGTGGTACCCAGGGGACAGTATCTTACTCTGCTCCTTCCTATCACTCTGTGCACTTGTAGGGGCTTATGGTATTACTGCAAAACACTCTAGACATGCACAGCATGAAGAAACAAGTTGAAAGGTACATTTGGATGCTCCAGACTCAAATCAGATAAACTCGCAGGATTCACGTGGCCTCTGACACCAGGTGATTGCAAATGGTAATAAATAGAATCCAAATTCAGGTTGGCACATGCTTTCCTAGCAAGGGGACTAAAAATAACTACATTTTAACAGACTGAGTGGTTAGAGAACTTTGTTAATTCAGACATAAACCTGTTAGCATAAAATATTGCCGGAGGTCTGAAATGGCCTCAGACAGTTTACATTTTTCATCAGGATTGGTTTTAGAGACAACTAACCCTTTCTCTCCCTAAGAATAATGCTGCTTTTCCACAAGGCAACCCAAAAGCCAGTCTCTTTGTACATAAGAGAAATACCTCTAATCTAGACTTTATTAGACTGATCATTATATAATGGCTTTAGAAACTCTGGACAAAATAGAACAGTGGGTTTAGCTGACAGTAATGTCAGATTGCTGTCAATAATCCCCAGCAGATGCAAACGTGTGCCCCTTTTTCCCCTTAATTGTTGAATATTTATTTTTATCTTATAATGTTAATAAGGTTTATTGTGCTACAGAGAGAGCTGATATCACATGACCTTCATCTTCCTGACTCACAACAAAACCAGAAACATTATACTGCCTGTCACGTCCTGTTGCTTAATGATAATGTGTAGGTTAGTTGCTTTTCTTCCCCACACAATATTATTTATTCCTTTTGGACTGCCTTCCCTTATTTGGAGTTGCCATCATGCTGAGAAAAAGGCATGATTGAAACAGGGGGTTCTGGAGCATCTTTTCAGTATGAGCAGAGGGAACAACAACAACAACAAAAAAAATGCAACTGGTCTATAGACAGCACTTGTTCAGTTTATGAGTGGCACTATACAATGTGACTGCCTAAAAGAGCAGAGGACTTGGTGAAGCAGGAGGGACTTAGCAACTCATTCATCCTAAATAAGACCTAGATAAAAGCCTGAGTAACCCTGGTGTTAATAAACAAAAACAGACTATGCAAAGGACATGGGAAAAAAAAAAACCCAGACAATTTTAATTTTCTTTGGAACAGAATTAGCTCCACTCATGTATATTTGAGATGGCAGGCACCCAAAGTAAAGGTTTGCATCTGGTCCTCTATTTGTGCTGTGCTGAGCCAGGATCCCCAACCCAGATAACTCATTTTGGATCATCCATGTTGGTTTTTTGTGGGATCTAAGGGCCAAATTGATACAGACAGAAGAATGCAAACGCTTGGAGAATTAGGCTGTAGCTTAGGCTGCACCTTTTCACAGCACTGCAAGGAAAGGTGAGGCTCATGGGCAGGTGGATTAAATTGAATTCCCACATCCAGGGGGGAATGGCTGCAGTTCTCAAAGCAACAGTGCCATGTCCAGCAGCTGCTTCCCACTCCCTCCACAGCAAGGGGAAAACCAAGATGTGCTCCAGGTCCAGCATCTTCTGCCCAATGCTGGGGCAGGGAAGCCAGTGCATCACACCCCTCAGTTCTTGATCCCAGGTCTAACCTAAGCAGAGAAACAGAGACCTTTGTCAATATGCTTCAGAAAAGCACTGCAGGATGGAGGATGCACAACACAGAAGCACAGAATACCTGGGCAGTTCAGCCCCTGGGGCAGCTGTCAGCAGCCTCTGGACATGCCTGGCTATGAGTGGTCTCACTGGGGCCGAACAGAGGAGGTCTCCCACCTTCTGTGGGCAGGCAGAACCTGGCTCTGGCTTTGCACCAAGAGTTTGGCAAGGGGTGCAGTGGGAAGCCTGGAAGATTTAGCATTTTGCCTGTGCCAGAAATCTCCAGCTGCAGAGTACTGAACACAAACTTTGTATATCCTGAAAACAGCGAAGATAAGTGATTTTTGGGTTTGTTACGTGTTTTAAATGGAGTGAGAGCCCTCAGCTATTCCAGCACATTCCCTTTGCAGGTTCATTAATGAGACCTATGGGAATTGGATTGGGTTCTTTCTCACTGTTATTTGGACTGTGAGAGAATAAAATCGCAGAAAGGAGATGCTATTTTCAAACTGTGGTTATTTTTTTTTTCTGTTTCGCAACTGAAATGTTTACCAGGCTTCTGTCATTAAGTCCAGATATTTGGGTTATATATTAGAATTGTGCAGAGACTAGTCCAGATTTTTGTGTGTGGTTAATTTTACTGAGATCTCTGCAATCAATTATTTGCATTGCTTTTTTAAACATTATTTTTATGGTATGAAAATAATATTTCATGCTATAAAAATGTTTCAGTCCATGTGATCATGATACAATATAGTACTTTTATTTTGTTCAGAGTGCTTTATAAACATTAGTGAAATTAATGTTAGGGTACACTTGTGAATTAGGCAGCACATCCCAGTTACAGTGACTGGGATGTGAAAAATGTGTCTGCTTTCTTTGCAGCAGCTTCACCATTTTGATGAAGGGGGGGATAATTTTTACCATGGTGATAAAAGCTCCACAGCCCCCAAACCTGGTTGCAGTTAAACCAAAAATGAAAGTATCATATCAGTGTCTGGCTGCACCCCTAATACTGGTATCAACACTCCTCCCCTGACTAAAGTGGCATAGGCCAGGTTTTGGTTTTCAGCCTGTTACATCAATACTGATGTAGCTAATGCATGACAGATGTCGTGGTGAAATCATAGATCCATTGAAGTCACTGGCAAAACTCCCATCCATTCAGATGGTCCCTAGGCTTTGCTCAGCACAATTTAGGCTCCATGTGTGATACCCAAGGATGACCCACACGTCATCCTCAGTTACAACACGGCTGTTTCTCCAACCCAGGAACAAGGTGGTCAGAAAGTGGTGCTGTGCACAGTGCCAGAATGTGTTCCTGTAACAGGTATCCTCAGGGAATTGCACATGATGGGCAAATCCAGCGGGGGAAATTGCCACAGAAGCACTTCTGCCCACTACTTCTCTTCTGTCATCCTGCAACATCTGTGTAACACCTACAGAAGTCGCTGGGGTCGGCAAGTAAAGCTTTAGCTGATTTTGAGGCAATTTAGTACCGAAAAGGAAAAAAGAAGAGCTAGTACTGTATTAACTTTCAGCTTCCCACTGGCTGCCTACCAGATGCTTGGGGACTGGAGACCTGGAAACCTTGACCCTTCTGTGTGGCACTTCACCCATGACATGAGCCAGGGGAGTCAGTGCACAGCCTCTGGGAATCACAGGGAAATAACACTGCGGTCACATTCCCTGAGCTGGGAATCAGGTACAGATGCCCATGGACTGCTTCTATTGCTGCATTTTTCCGTGCTTTTGAGCTGTGTGTGCCTCTGTGTCCTGTGCCTGGTTATGCAAACATAAATGACCTGGCTGCAGGGCCACAGCTGCAGCTCTATCCTGTGCCCCGGCACAAGGAAAGCTGTTCCATGCTCCCCTCAGGGGATAAAAGAGGTCTGGATGTTTTTTTGGTGGCTCTCCTTAGAGCAGTTTGCACACCATAAATAGCATGCTTACTGCTCCCTGGGAATCCATGGAAGATGTTGATTCCTCAGCTGAGTGCTGTTTAAAAAGAAATAGGATCCACCTCTGTGTGGGCTGAGCTGCTGAGAACCGTGCTCATGTGCTGTGGCTGGGCTTTGAGATGCAGTGGTGCTTTTGATACCCAGTTGGTTTAAAGCTAGGCAGGGTATCTCTGCCATACAGAGTGTTGAAGGGAAATCAGAACCCACTGCATCCACAGGGATAACTTCTTTCACTGATAAATTAAACCAGCTGGCACTACGATCTGCAATGGAAAAGATGACATATCTGTTTTCTGCAGAGACAAAAGCTGAGTGCTGGACTTCCCCATCCTTACAGCAGTTTTTATCTCCCACCTCAGTCCTTTCAGAGTGCTGCAATGGGAAAGTTCAGAAAAGGGAAGGGAAGGCAGCATGTCCAGCCCTGCCATGTATGAGGAAACTCCTTAGCAGTGGGAACACCAGCTGAAGAGTGAAAGGGATGGATCACCATGGCAGTATGGTCAGGATCACTTAATGTGATGGGCACAACCCCAAAACTATGCCTTTCAATGTAGGCAAACACTGGGACTTGCATCCAGAAGCAGAATACAAACAACAGTCCTATGCCTGCAGGGAACACCACATCTAGAGAGGATTGATGAGAAAGATAAGTCTGTCTAACAGTTCAAGAAGGTTGTGGATGAGGTGAGGACGAATCCAAGAAAGGCCACGGAACAAAATGACTAAGTACTGGAAAATCTGGCTTGAAGTGACAGACTGGAGAAGACACTCCATCTGTTTAGCCTAACGAAGACAAAGTTGAGAGGATGACTTGATCACAGCCTCTAAGTACTGACATGGGGAACAGAAATGTGATAATAGAAGGCTTTTCAATCTAGCTGACGCAACTATAATATGATCCAACTGGAAGTTGGAAGCCAGACAAATTTTGACTACAAATAAGGTGCAGATGTTTAACAGTGAGGGTAATTAACCAGTGGAACTAATTACCAAGGACTGTGGGGACTATCACCAGCAACTTTAAATCAGGATTAGATTTTCTTCCCCTCCCCCTGCCAGAGATGTGCTCGAGTTCATTCAGGAATAAATTCAGACATGTCCTTCAGTGCATGTATTACTCAGGAGCTCAGGTTAGATTATCAAGGCAGCTTGCTCTGCCTTTGGAATACCCCTGTGATTCACAGGCCCTTGAAGTCCTTAGACACCGTGCAGAAAACTTGCAGCACTTGCCCAAACTGACTCGTGACACTTCATTTCATACCCTGGGCTGTTAAGTAGTAAGGGGACAAATTGGTAAGAGTGGGAGGAGAAGGGCGTGGGCGACAGTATCACAGATCCCCTCCATGCAAGCCTGTGCATTATCTCAGTGATTCAGTTACTTCTTTAAAGACATTAAAAGAATAAAAGAATTAAGATGGCAAATGTAATTTTATGCCCTCCTAAAAGCATTGCAGGAAAAATGAGCTTTCGGGGAAGATACTGATATAGTGCGCTTTGTGTTGCTCTTGCTGTGCTGTGCTGAATTTGTCCAGGGCAAGGAGCATCCCAAAATCAGAACAGGAAGAAACAACTCCTGTCTGGAGGGAAGTCGTCCTGGGGAGCAGCAGTGAGCCAAGGCATGGCTCCTGGCCCGCCAGTGACAGACCATGAAACTGCCTCCGTCTGCTGCCAGGTCTGTGCGACATTCCATGGAAGAAAACAACCAGCAGCCAAAAATGAAGCACAGTGGCTGGCTTGGGAGCCTGTGATGGATGGAGATGGACTGGCCTGGACCTGCGCAGTCCATGGTGAAACCCCTGAGCACTCCAGCTCAGGGCAGATGGAGGGGAGGCCAACAAGAAACACAGGGTATAGACAGCCTCTCCCCAGCCATGAAATGGGTAAAATCAAGGAAAGATGGGAGGTGTTTGCAGTTTTGCTGCAGCTGCAATTTTCCCTCCCGACATGGTGGCAGGGTGCAGCTACAGCTGGGGGACAGAGGGACTGGGAGAGGCTCTTAACTTGCAAGTGTCATCCTGTCCCAGGTTGGCCCCAATGGTCTTTTACAACCTTGCAGGGCCTTCTAGAACCTTCTGGGACCTTTCAGAACCTTCCAGGGCCTTCTAGGACTTTCTCCAGCTGTGCTGACTTTGCACAGAGTCGTGGCAGAAGTGCAGGAGCAGAGCGGATGCAGCGAACGCGGCGTCGTTGCCCCTGCAGTCCCGTCCCTCACATCTCCTGGTTCCCAGAGGGCCTGGACATGCCCTGTGCCGGGGGCGGGCAGGGCTGGGGGGAGGAGGTTCCTCAGCTGCCTGCTCGCACCTGCCGGTGCTCACAACCGCAATTAGTTGCACCCGGTCGAAGCCAAATTGAGGCCCCTTTCAAACCGCAACTCTGTGCGTTTTGTTTCCAAAGGGAAGTTCATCTTTTATGTGCATGCAAAATGGATAAAACCCGAGGAACCTTTTTTTATTCCCCCCTCCTCCCTTCTCTCAGTCAGGCAGGAATTTGTTTAAAAACACCCGCTGCTGAGGCAGGGAGATGCAGTGGGTTGAGGTCTGTAGCAATCCTTCTTTTGTGGCATGGGAAAGGTTGGCTTTTTCCAAAGAGCAGGCTCGGCGTGTGGCCTGCTCATGGTGACGGGGTCCCCGGTGTGGGTGGGCAAGCTGGGCCTTCTGCCCCATTTGGGAAACCTGTCCCCTTCACTCTGAGCGAGGAGATGATGGAGAAAGGGGGGGTGGGTGATTACTTCTGCTGCTTGTGGGGAGGAGATGTGCCCCAGGGGCACCGAAAGCCCCTCTGGGAATCAGCATGCGTAGGAACCGATGGACACCAGGCAGCCTCTCCCTTGCCCTCCGTCTCCTTCCCTCCTCGCTTGCTCCTCCACGTTGTTTTTCCTGCATCCACATCCTGCTCCACCCAGGTGTGGGTCCCTTCCCGAGGCGGCTGCCTGTGCAGTGGTCCCAGCCCGGGGGTGGGTTGATCTGGAGGCAGAGCCCCCCCGGGTGACGCTGGAGGTGCTGACTCCGCGGTGCGCGGGGGATCCGGCAGCCACCGCATTAAGAGGATTTACGAAAGAGATAAGGCGCAGCGCTGAGCTTCCCTCGGTAATCGCGCCGCACACAATTCGGGGCTGCGTGGGGAATTTCGGCGCAGCTGACAGGTACACAGCGCTGATCCAATTGTCCTTACAGCCACTATTAGCCAAAATAAGGGGCAACTGGTATTACAAATGGTTTCTGGGTAAATGCTTAGCTCCGGTGCTGAATGATCTCTCAGCAATAATCCACACATAATCCTCGATACAGAGACTCTGCTTTAAAGGCAGCTCCATTTTGACCAGGCCTCAATAATGCACGGATGTCCTGATTCAGAAAATAAGAGGGAGGAGGGAACTGGAAAGCCACGTTTGTTTTACAGATTTTTTTTCTGTGTTGAAAAGAATTAGGGAAGTGTGTGGTCATGTATGTATTATTTATTAAGAGAAGATTACCTGCTTGGTAGTTATTTCTTTGGGAGAATAATTTTAATTACAATGACTGCATATGACTGTTTCAGGCAGGTCTGATGTATCTGGAAAATAAACAAATGAACAAAAATCTCCTGTAATGACTCAGTTCATGATGTTTATTCCTCAGAACACTGTTCGTGACTTAATGTGAGGGAATGAGTGTGCTGATAATTAACACCTTCTCTCTTCTCCTCTGCACTTCCTGATGTGAAATGTTGTCTGGTCCAGTGGCACTTATACAGCCCTATTAGCAGGGCACCTGAGAGCTCTGCAGTCTTTGGTGCGTTAGATGGCCTCATCACAGCCCCATGAAGTGAAGCAGGAAAATGTGCTGCTCCCAGAGGCACAAATCCCAGAGAGGACCAGAGGATCCTTCCCAAAACCACCTACTCATTTTAGGTGCCTGGTGCTGGCATGAGACCCAGGGCTGGGTTTTCAGAACCTCTTAGCACCCACTCCAGCACTTATGCCTGGCTATTAATCCTCACTGAAGAGTGCTCTTCCTACAACACCTTGATTGCCAGAGAGTGGGCACAGAAGAGTTTGAGTCTGCAACAATTACCCTGTGAGTAATCCTTGGGCAATCCCGGGAGGCTTTACCTGGCTGACTAAGAACTCTTAGCGTTTTACCAAACCATTGCATATATCCTCTAAAAATATTTTTGGCTGCTGCTTCCACTAGGGCTTTCAAGGGGACTGGAAGACATTTTGTAATCTCTTGTAAACTTCAATTAACATCCATAGGACATTTTAACCAATAGGCTCGGCTCTTGGCTATACAATAGAAAAGTGTTGGAAACCATATTTGTTCATTATGAATCATATTCTCCTAGCTACCTGCTACAGACAGGAAAGGAGGCCCTGCCAAATGCCACGGGAAAAAAAAATTCTCTGCTAGCATATACTGAAAAAGCAAACAGCGTTTTCATAGTTTGTTTATTCATTTGTTCCTTAAAAGAGGCAAAGGAATCTGTGAATCAAAAGAATTTCCATCTCAAAAAACTGCTTTGGCTTGTAATTTAAGATTAAGCGATTGAATTTCATGCAGCCCTGCTTAAAATTCACTACCCCACACCCCGTCACCATATGCCTAAGCAACCCCACACAACAGTCCTGCCACCACCTCCCCCAGCATCTATAAGGTCTATAAGTAAGTTAAAACATGTCCAATCAGCTGGAGGGGGGTCACAAAATGTACTTAATGAAGATGTTGTCTGCGTGCCTGCTGGGTTTTCCCTCGCAGCGTTCGCAGCCTCTCAGGCAGTTTCCGTTCCGATGCGGTGCCAGTGCTGGGCTGACTTCAATCAGGCTGTACAAATCAGCAGAGCAGAAATGCTTCCTTCCCTCCATCACCTGAAGCCAATGCTGATTCATCTCTTCAGGCCCACTCCTCCTGCCCTTTCTCTGAATTTGCCGATTGCTGAATAATTTTTTTTTTCTTTTTTCTTTTCTTCCCCCCTTCCCCCTGGAGTGTCCCGGCACTGAATACAACACGCTTCGTTTTGAGATCTGACTGAAAGGGAATATGGAAATGAATTGGCTCAGGCTGCTCTCAGCCTTTTCCACGTGCCTGCACTGTGTAAGAGGTGCCGTGCAATTGCCTTTCCATTGTGGTTCCCCACCAGCCACCTGTCTCCTTGCACACACTGAGCCGTGGCTGCTCTCGGCCCGGGCTCTGGAGATGGATGTCCCCTTCCTCTCCCTATTGTGCAAGAGGGAGGGCAGCTGGCAGGGCTGTCCTCCTAAGGGCTGGAACTGCCCTGTTTGACTCAAAACAGGCCAGATTTAGTGAATCCTCTGGCTTGTGGTAAATAGCGTGTGTCTGGTGCTTTGGAAGGGCTGCAGAGGGATGTACAGTACAGTGTCACTGCTGTTGAAATGCTGGCTGCTGGAAGGAGAGCCCAGTTGAAAGAGAGCAGCCAGGGGATGTGCCTTCTCCATGGGTGGGGGGTACTGGGACCCTTGCAGGTTGGGGTATAACCTTGTTTCATGAGCATGCTCCATCCCAAACATGCTGTCCCATGGCGCTGTGGCTTTTCCAGCTCCATGAAAAAGACAATGCTGGGCAGAAAGAGGGCCTCATCTCCATGTCATGCAAAGGGGAAGCCCAAAAGGAGCAAATCTTACAGCCAGCCAGGAGGGCAATGTCAGGCAGGCCAGGAGCACTGAGGTAACAGGGGAACGGCTCAGTGACAGAACCACTCTGGGTCTCTAGAAGCACCCCAGCACTTTCTGGGGGACAATAGGCTCTTCTGAAGGGTGGATAGTACAAAACTTACCCTGACTCAATCCCTTGCTGGAAGGGAAAATCTGAGCTCTAATTGTCAGGAGCGCACTTCTGCTGATTGTTTTCTATTTAGAGGCATTTCAAGAAGTGGCTTTTGGAGTCCTGAATAAGGACTTCCTGTGCCCAGAAGAAGCTGGTCTAATTTTCCCACCTGCAATAAGTTGGTTTTTAAAAAGGTATTGTCTCTATACACAGACTTTGTATTACCTATGTCCTTTGACCAATACAGTCACCACAAAATTGCTTTGGGGCTGCTATGGCATTCAGCAGCAGATCAATTGCCCAGATATTACAGATGTCTGCAACTGCTCAAAACCAGGAATAAGAATTTTTAGGTAGAGACATCCTAACCCATGGCATCAGCCCTGTGTCCTCACCTCAGCAGACTGATGGCAGGAGCACTACTGGGTGCTGGTGAGTTGTTTGTGTTTTCAGGGTCTTGGGAGGGCTCAGACTCTGGCAGCACTGTAGGTCTGATGCTGCCTGTGATTTCTTGGGCATGATGCCCATTTTTGTCTTCCATCTTTACATTGCCTCTTGACCAAGGAGTCATGGTCTACATGAAGGACCACTTCCTATTATCAGTACAATAGCCATACATGAAAGAGCATGCACATTTGTAATCCGGTATGACTTTCAGAGAAAACATGATCTGAGGCACACTGGATGTCAAAACCAAATGAGAAACTTTTCTCCTAGTTTTATCACAATTTTTCCTAGAGCCACTGCTACTTGCATTCTGGAAATTTACAGGATGAAGGATTTTGTCATGATATCTAATTCTAATCTGGAGTGATTTACTGTTAAGTTGAAAATCAAGCCTGTACATATCCCCCTCCAAGTGGTTTCTGTGACAGTTTCTATTAACCATAAAAATGTCACTTGCTAGGAAGTATCAGCCTTCTTATAGGCTTTGCAATCATCACTCCCAGATGCACACTTACTGAATGGAATAAATAATAGTCTCGTACAATTAGCCTAGGATGCAGGACATGTCTGGCTATCTCTCTTAGCTCCAAAGTGAAGTTTTCACAAGAAAACCCATATACCAGGAGATGAGATCTATGTGGATTCTCTGGAGTTCTTCAGAACTTGAAAAGAACTTGTAAAGCCTTAAGGATAAAGCTAACAGTTTTGGTGCCTATCTTTGTGCTTTTGGTCTGTGTAAGCAACTGAAATACCCAACTTACTTCATTCTGTTCCAGTAAAAAAAAGACTGTGTTTATTCTGTCACTCATAATGTGTTTTGAAATACTCTACCAGCTCTGTGGTCTTCACTGGTGTTGCACAATCACAGTAAAATTTGTAGTGTGAGGTTGCACCATAAACACTTTGTCTCCATCTACCCTTCAAGGAAATGACACACAGAGCCCTTCTTGAGCCTGGGGCTGTGGATGGGGCTGCTCTCTGTGGGATGTGTTAGCAGTGTTGAGACACAGATTTCAGTTAATCTGGTCCTCAGGTATGAGCTGAAATGAGAGTTTGGGTTTGTGTCATGCTCTTCCAGAGCTCTGAGCCACTGCACTGCTCTGAGTCTCTGCTGTTGGTGGGGAGCTGAAGAAATCAGTCTGAGTACAGAAAATGACACTTCATGGTTTCCCACATTTTAAGCCATATTGTGAGCAGAAGCCATAAAGAAAGTTGTAACTTGGACCTTCACTGCTGTGTTTGCATCTGGGGATTGAAGTCCAGGGGGCTGCAGAGCTGAAGTGGTGGATCTGAGCTGCATGCAACACATCACCCTTGCAGCAGCAGAAGCAAGAAGCTTGTTTACATCTGTCCAGAAGAACAAAGTCATATTCTCCTCCTCTATGCACCATTCTGACTACTGAGGTCAGTGAACTTTGACTTGTGTGTCAGGGAAAAAAATTCCCAGTGTAGGAGTTTGCAGCTGGCACAGTGAACAGAGGGAAATATCAGCCACCTCTGCAGAGCACCTGGATCCCTGGATGAAGGGAACTTACAGCGCCTGGATAGATCTGAAAGAGTAAGGGAGAAAGAAAGCCATTTGGTCACATTTCGAGAGCAACGATGCTGTATTTGAAAATAGAAGCTCTGAGAGGGACACGTGCCATGACTTCAAAAAAGCATCTCTTGTACAAGGAGCACCATCAGTGCAGGGAGCTGAGTGTTGGGAGTCGTGCAAACGGCAGCTCCTGTACTCTGCTAGGCAGGGCTCATGAGAGAAGATAAAGTAGACAATGGAGGGGTTTAGTTCCTTCTCTCCTCTTTGTCTGCTTTACAAAGGCTGTTGTGAAAGTGGAAAGGGTTTAAAAATGTCTGGAAGAACGATTTGCAGCTTGTCAAACCTGCTCTAGAAGGAGAATATGAAGAAAGTTCATCCTATCAAACTTCAGTAAAGAAATCTTGAAGTACAACTTAGCTTCAGCAGAGGCAGAGGCACCTAGTCTGATGTTAGAAGGGCTCTTTGTCTTTTATATACCAAATAAATGAATATTCCAGAACAAAAAGCCCCTGTGCATCCCTTGCCCATGGAATTTATAAAAATTAATAAATTAAAGTCAGATTTACAGAATATTATACAATATATATTTCTAAATGCTGTTGTCAGAGGGAAAAGTGCCTCTGGTCTGTTTGTGACTGCAGAACTGCAGAACTATGATGAATACCTAGAATGTTCCTCTCCTGGAAATGCTGTTAATTGTTTTTTCACATGATGAAATTGGTTTGAAGCAATTTCGCTGTCCCTTGAAGTCTTGTGAAAACAGAAAACAGAATATATTAGTACAGGAAAAGATGATGCTCACAGTTGTCTAAGAACTAAAAAGCCATGTGTATTCTTCAAAGTCTGTGGGATGAGGCTGCTTTTTTCACTGCAGTGTTAACACATGCACCTTGGAGACTCTCATCTCAGCCAGCATCTGAGCATGCTCTTGCATTTCATCTGATGGCTCAGAAGCAAAAGCACCAGCTTATATTCAGCAACATGTAGTTCCAAAATCAATGTCAGCTAAGCATTTTCACTGCTAACAAATTAAACATTTTCACAGCTATTATTTGGACTAAAACTTGATAAATAGAATTGGAGGACTGATGAAGCTAAATTCTCCAACCTGTGAACCTTCTTCTCTGACTGGGACAGATGAGCAAGAAGAAAAGCAGCCTGTGCATGTTTTCATCCTTGCTCTCTATGACGTGGCTCTTGAATGGATGAATGTCACCAGAGAAAAAGTGTCTTGGTGAGAACTTTGTATTGAAAGATTTTCAGGCCAAACTGAAGGAATTCTTTGTGTTTTCAAATTTCAGTTCAGTGAAAGTTTGGGAATCAGTTGGGCCAGTAACTTTTCCACACTTCAGAATGATAGCAGGAACACACACACATGCTGTGTACAAAGGCACTCCCTGAAAAAAAATGAAATTGAGTTGATATATTGGAAAGGTGCCAGACTGATATAAATGGGAAATCAAAGACATTCATCTTCAGAGCAGGTATGTCAAAGGTGCTGGCAGCCAAAACTTCTCCACAGAGTGGAAAACTCATTGGCCAAGTTTTGTTTTAGCGTTTGTGCAGAGAGATTTGGTACCCACAGGATCATGCCAGCTCACTTCATGACTGAAGCTTTACCATTATCATGTACTAGATTTCCCCATTGCAAATAAAGTATTGAAATTGGAATAGAGTATTGAAATTGCAGTGGAGAAAATACATGAATTTAAACTATGTCATAAACCCTACTTTAGATGGTTATAATAATAAAAATGCTTGAGACCCAGATAAGCTGAAGATTTTTGTCTTTAAAAAAGAAATCCCAAGCAACCCAAGCTTGCTCAGCCTCCACCTCTAAAAAAGTCTGTACAAACAGACTTAGCATTGACTTTACATTGACTGATCTGTGTTCAGGCCACAGGAGCATGTAGAGAGAACCAGGAGTTTGCTGGCAAGCCCGACCACAGCTTTTCCTATGGCAGCTCCTGCAAGGAGGTCCTTGCCTGAAGATTCCCACTCATGCTCCATTCACTCTATGGATGTCCTCCAGATCTTGTCTGAGCTCATCTGAGAGTTTGTACAGCACCTGACGCAAAGTGGCCCCCGTCCCACTCCATTTATCAAATGATAAATAAGATGATAATTCTATAGTTGAAGTCACTCATACAGACAGTAATCACCTCGTGATTCAGTACAACACAGACCTGCGAGGTGGAAGACTGCACTAAGCTTATGCAGAGATTTCTATCTTGCCCGTCAGTTTCTGCACACCAAATGTATTCTGACTCTACCAATGCTGAAGTTTTAAGGTGAGATTTTCTCTGCTGGGGCTAAACCCAAAGTGATTAATTTTTGTTATGCCAGAACAAAACCATTCATCCACTTTTGAGTTATGTGACACTGAAAGACAAGGTATTGAAAATGTTGCTATTAACTGCTGAATCAAGACTCACTGATAGCACACATTATAATATTTTTTTATTTATTGAGCAAAGAACAGCAATACAGTGGGAAGGTGGAAGACAGGAAACTTCAGAGAATTTATGCCCTCCAGTGAGCAACACCTGATCCAGAAATCAGGCTCTGGCAATGTACAGTGCAGAGAAAGTAGGCTTGAATTAATGCCCAGGACCTGGCTGATCCATACCTCATAGCTAATCTGGTTACGCGGGGTTTATTGCACAGCCGGAAGTTCTCGCGCTGGAAGAGCCCTGCTGGGGTTTTCTGAGCACACGGCAGAATTAATGAATGAGCGAACGCAGCTTGCCAGCCCGGATTTAAATTGCTTACTAGATCAAAATCTGTTCATTTTCTCTGCCCTTATTTCCAGCCTCTATGTCTTTTATTTATTAATTTATTTGAGAAAACAGATAAAGAGCACAGAATGTGCCTGCGGACGTCATCCAGGCAGCAAATGCAGATAAAGGGCTGTTTTCCATGCTGGCCTGGACCCTGGCACCAGGCTTTGAGCCACGGTCCTGGGCAGGGAGGTCCCTGGCAGAGGCTGGTTGGTGGCTGGTGCTGCTTGTGGGGCTGGGGGTGTGAGGAACTGCGGCTACACAGCCTCCAGCCCTTACAGCCCAGCTGCCCTGAGCCTCTCAGTGGGCCCCAGCAGCCCTTTTCTACAGCCCCTGGGAAGAGGACGGCATTAAAGCAGTGAAGCTCTGCTTTGAAAAAGCAAGAAATAAACCCGGGCTGCTTTGCAGGAAGAGTCACGTCTTTTCTATCTCTCAGATCCACGCTGCCTTTGGTATTAGCCAGTTGTCAGGCTTTAATGGGCGCTCGCAAACAGGATATCTGGAATATTTGGATTTATTCGGCCACTGGGCAGACCTCCAGCCTGCCGTCTTGACTGCGGTGTTCGTATTTTAATAGGAGTTTTAAGAAGGCTTAGTTAGGGGTATTTAAGGTAGTCCCTGAGTTTTCATGCAGACTTTTCAGCGCCGACCGAAAACACAGCACCAAGAAGATGCGGCGGCAGGTTTTTACGAAGCAGAGGGATCCTATAAACCTGTCACTGCCATTGCCCTCCCAAAGACCCTTTCAGAAGAGCGAAGCTCCTCTCGCACCGTCAGGGCTCCTTTCGTATCCCGGTGTCTGGACTCCTTAACTCCGTGTCCAACCGCGCTGCCCAAGGCCGGGATGCAGGCAGCGCTCCGCGGCAGGAGCGGGGCATCGGGAGAAGAAGAGATGCCTGCTCGCCCCCATCGCGCTCCCCAGCCACACTTGGCCAGCCCAGGCATCCCCCTCCGAGCCCCGGCACTGGGATGTGCTGCAGGGAGGCGGCGTTTGGCTGCTCCGAGCTCCTGCAGCCTGAGGCGCCTCCCCAGACTCCGGGCTGCGCTCTCCGGAGCGGAGGGGAAAGGAGACAAATGTCGCTCATTCAAGGTGAAGGGCAGTGCTGGCATGATGGAAAAGCAGCCTGTGCTCTCTGCCAAAGACTGGAGACCTTCCTGAAGATTCACTGCTCTTCAGGTTTTTTTTATGCTCTTATTTTAGAGCTTATGGAAAGAAGAGGCTGATAATCAAGAGAGAGATTCTGCCAATAGATCCAGGTATCCTGAGCTGCACCGCTCCTGCTCTTCCTCACTTTCGTCTCCCTGTGCTGCCAACACAGGCTGAGCAGGGATGGATTGCTCTGCTGCCTGGTGCAGTGCAGGCATGCAGGCATCTGCTGCTGCAATATTGACCAGGTTTGCTTTCCTCAGCTAGAGACTGCACTGTGAATTTTCTCCAGGTCTCTGGAAGTGCAAGCCCAGTGTGCAAAGCACTCTGCCTGCTGCTGGCTTAACCCTGCCTGTTTGGACCCCAACCCCTGAGGACGATGAGGCATTTTTCCTCCACACCATCCCAAAAGGAGCTGAAGAACTTCAGAAATGAAAATCTGCTTTGAGTGTGTCAGAATGGTCACCCCATTTCTCTGGGAGGCAGTTTGGCAACTGGAAACCAAACTGAGGAGCAGAGCCAAGCTCCCCAACCATAGCCTGGAAGAAACTACAGTAAGGAGGAAGATTTTAAAAAGCCCCTCAGAGCCCAGCACATCAGTTGTTCAGCTGGAGGTTTTGCCAAGTCTCCCCTGCTGGTGTGAGGCCCTTCAGAGCCAAAAAGCTGCCAGCAGCTGCCCTCCTCCCTCTCCTGCTCCTCCCCATGGGGCAGGTGGAGGGGGACACACCTTGAAGAAGGAAAGCTCCCCATAAGCTTGAGCTGCTCTGCTCAGCGTGCCCACACCCCCACACCTCTCCAACAGCAACCAGAGAGGAGAAGGTGTGATCTTGGCACACTCCATGGATCCATGCAGAAGGATGGGAACACGAGGGTGAACATCAAGGCTTGAGAATATATCAAGGTTGAGTCAAGGCTTGCCTGGGTGGTGAAATGTTCATGAAGTGGCACACGGATGAAGGAGGAAAGATGCAAGAGGCAGCCCATCATAACTTCACCGGCTTGTGCTACCAAGCACCCCTTGAAATGCTAATTAAAACGAGAGGAGGGAGAGAAGCCTGCTAACAGGATCACAGCCTTGCTTGGATTGAGTAATAGATGTGTAGTAGGCATCCGTGTTTTCCTCTACATGTGTCTTCCAAGCTGAATTCACTGAAATATTGCAGTTTTGTGAAACCCACACAGAGTAGGATGCAAACACAGACTAAATAGAGAGGCAAAGTCTAGGCATGGAGCTGGAAGAGAGAAAACGACGACAGTCTTCTGGAAATAAATAAATAAAGAGAAACTGCCCGAAATGAGGGCTAATTAACTTGCAATAAACCAACTTAACCACTTAGGGGCAGCGTTAACACAGAGTTAACATGCAAAACAAACCTGTACTTTCTCACCTGGTTAATTTAATATGCGCCGTGAATATTTATAGTGTATGAAATCCTGATACATCAACACACCAAACGATGCAGTCTGTCAAAGCCGGGAACGCGTGGCAAGAGGAGTAACTCAGTCGCGGCTCGCACGGCGCTGACTTTGATCAGTTCCTGTTTCTAAACACATCCATAGAGGAGGTAGGACTCTGCTGCTTTCCCTCTGTCAGGGTCACAGAGTGGGTTCGATACAAAGATTAAAACCTAAAAAAAAATGAGATAGAAAAGAGCTTCGCTTAAAATAAACATAAAGAAAATCAAACGGAAAAAAGATGTCTGAGAAATGCTGCTCTTGCGTGCAGGAGCTGAACTCCCCATTTTATCTCCGTGGCCACATTCAGAGTCACTTTGCTCTCAGACAATACGTTTCTCTCTCCACATTCCATGCAAAAAAGTCCCGGTTCCTCGGATTCCTCTGAAACATTTCCCTTCATAAAAAGGAGCCCAGGCCTGTTTCAGGTATGTTTACACTTTCAGATCAGAACACGTAAATAAAGAAAAGGTGCCTTTTTTTAGTGTGACTTGACTAACCTGAGTTATCTCCATCAGAAAAAAAAAAACCCACAGTAACATGTTTTAATCTTTATTTATTTATCTATTTATTTTTAAAGGAGTCTAGCAGCTTGAATTCAGACTCAGGTAAACCTCATTGTCCTTTTAACCTGAGGTGTTAAATGCACAGCATTTCCCCTCCTCTTCCTGGCCCCTCCTCCTCTCTCCTTTCCCCTTCCTCATTCCCTTTACACGCTGGCATGTTTACAAGCTCAGGCATGGCTTGGCAGTGTCCCAGCCTCACCTTTACAGCCACCAGGTGCTCCTGGTGCTCCTGGCAGCTGCCGGAGCGTGCCGGGGCTGCTCCCCCCCGGCACTGAATGCCAGGTCCATGAACCACCGGAGCACTCTGCAGGAAGAGCAGCCCCGGATCAGGTGCAGGCATGTGCTCACATTTCTGCCAAATTAGCTGGAGAGCACGGCAGGGAACACAGGGCAGGGAGCACAGGGCAGGGAGCACAGGGCAGGGAACACACAGCAGGAACACGCAGCAGGAACACACGGCAGGAACACACGGCAGCTCTATGTTCTGCGCTGGCCCAGGGAGGACAGACGATACCTGATCTGGCATCAAGTGAGCTTGGTGTGGAGAGGAGATATTGAACATGGCATAAAGTTAAAGTAGGATGGGTAAACAATATCTGATCTGGCAGAAGAAGCTGCTGGTACAAAGTTGGCCTGTCAGAACCATTAAAATAAATTCAAAGCAGTGGCGTGAGTGCCACATGGCCCAAGTGTTTTTGCTGCAGTGTCAGGAGGCCCAGAGACAGATAACCTGTGCTGTCAAACTGTGCACTTGGGAAAGGGGTGGGAAATGTGTGCCCTCCCTCGCTGGCATGCCTGTCTGAGGAACAACACTGGGGTGGGTGAGAAGGCAAAGGACCAGGGATGATCCTTCAGCCCTGAAGGATGCAGATACAGACCTTGTTCAGTACCGCCCAGGTCCCGGCAGCTGTTTGACAGTGGATCCTTGTGTGACAAAGGGCTTCCCCTGGTGCAGGAGGTGGTGCTGGGAGGCTGAGATGCACGAGAAGAAAGATGTGCAGCACTGCTGCCAGCCTGCCTCTGCAGAGGGGGAGGATCAGGCTCCAAAGCCATCACCGTGCCAAAAACATCAAACTGACTGAAACAAAGTCCCGCAAGGAGGGGAAGCAAACGAGCTGTCAGAAGTGAGAGAAACAGCAAGCCCACTGTACAGGATCATTCACAGACCACCCTTCTCCACTGAAGTGATATTTTTCCTTTCACCTGTCTCAAGTGGATGAAAAAAGTCAATGTTTAGGCACTTGCTTCCTTTGTTTATACAATTTGAGTGTTGGCCCTGTCTTTTCTTCCAGGATGGCCAGCGCTGCCCCGGGAGATGCAGTCCCACAGCTCCTAGGAAATGGAAGGGGAATGATGGGGCTGAGTCGTCATGCATTATGCTGAATATTTACCCCTCATGCATGCTATTTTATTTTAAATCTAGCGTGTAATATGCTTTGCATCTAGCGTGTTGCTCTTGTGTGTTTTTCCCTTGCCCTGCCTGTCTCTCGCTGGCAGCTGCCATCGTGAAACAAAAGGCAGCTGCCAGTTTGAGTGAACATCTCTCTTTCTCACTCACTCTTTTGCCTCTTGCTCTTGGAGCTGATGCAAAACCACTTCACAGACTGGGTGGCAGGCACTGATGCAAGGGGGGTTTGCTGCCCTTGGGATGCTTGAGCATGCAGTGCCTCTGAGACTCGCTGCCAGAGCTCCAAGCCGTGCTCAAGCTCTTGAGCCTGGCTCAGCAGTAGCCAAGAGAGAAGCAGCTGTCGCCCTGCCAGCACACCAGCTCAAGCTATCTCCGTTGCAGCAATTGCCCATTTCACAGGATTTGATTATGCTGCTTTTGGCAAAGGTGGTGGTTTATTAAATACCACTTTGGTCTTCTGCTCCAAGATGTGTAATCAAACACAGGGATCTCTTGCTCCAAACCAGTGGTATTCCTACATCATCTGAAAAAAGCCCAAAAGAAGCAAGACTGAACTGAAACAGCATTTGGAAGAAGAAATTTTCCTATGTCAAATTCAAGTGACATGGGGAGAAAGCAGGATGAGAAGCCAGGACCCAGACCCTCAGGCCAGCTGTGGGCCTTGGATGCTGCAGTCCTTTGGCCAGTGATTCTGTGCAGAGTGAAAAGCTGCTGTGTGTGAGAGTGCCCCCAAAACTCAACCAGGATCCTTATCCCTTGGCTCCTCTCATGACTCTATAACTCCATGTTCTAGGAGGCTCTGGAGACCATCAGAGGGGCCAATTCAGCTGTTTTTTCCAGAGCTGGAAAGCATGGAAGAGATGTTTTTGCTTTTCTTAGGGAGCCTTTCCCCTGAGCTATAATGAGAACATGCTTTGGGAAAACAAGTTGAACTCTTGCCTGCTGTAAATAGCCATGGGCTGGGTCACTCCTCTGGGAAGGGGCTGTGTCCTGCTGGGAGAGGAGCAGGGATTAACTGAAGTTTGCTGGAGCTGTGGTCACTGGCATGTCCACTGTGTTTTATCTCTCTGGGCAGTGGTGAGGGGTCTGGGGAAGAGGGTGAGGCAGAGAGGTTGTAAGAAATCAAGCAGGACTCCAAATGATAGCATAAAATGAAAAAGCCAAGTAAATGCAAGCCTCAGTACCAATCAGGAAAGTTAGGAAATGAGATCTGAAACACCCTCCTGGGAGTCTGGTGTGTGCTGAAGAAGCACACTGAAATAAATTCTCATGCAAGCTGTATCACTCTGATTGTCAGAGAAACTGAGCCCTCGCTCCTTTCTTTTGTGACAGTTTTCTTTCAGACAGCTCCTGGGTTTTTTTGTTGCATGGCTTTTTCTTTTTTTTTTAAATTTGTTTTTTCTTTTTCATAAAGGAATGAGTATTCTCACATCACTCATTGTCAGCTCTTTTGTGGAAATTATGGCAATGTGGACTTGTTCATAGGGACAGTTTGGAAAGATCCTGGTTTTCTGATTTGCCTGACACTGTTTTCCTAAAGCACAGAGAAAAGTCAAGAAAAGCTGCAGAGGACTGATCTGGAGTCCCTGAGGAGCTGTCAGGGCAGGTGAAAAATCACAAGTGCAGGTGAGAAGGTTGTGATTTTTGTAAATGAAGAGCAAACTATACTTCTCAAATGAAGATTATTTCCTCTAGATTAAGCAGGATTGCAAATAAGCAAAGAATAAAAGTTTATGTCCATGAGCAAAAGAGGGCATCTGGCACTGCTTTGTGTGCTGACTTGCCACAGGCAGGTGCGCACTGCAGGAAAACAGGAAATACTTCCACCTGAGCCATTGTAATCCCCCTCACCAGAGCTCCTGGATGAGTCTAGAGGTTTTCTCTGCTTTCAACACTACACAGAAAGTCGAGTTTGTGGAAATATTTCCAGTTTGATTTATATGAGACACCCTCTAGTAAGTGGATTGCGAAGAAGCAGCAGCAGAAGTGAACAGCTGGGTGCCTTCAGGCTCCACTGTGGCCGTGGTCTCGTGCTCTGATGTGCCACAGTTGTGCTGTGAGAACACCAGGGTCCCACTGCCAGGAACTCTGTGGCTGTGGCAGGACAGGGAGCAGTGGCTGCCCTAATCCACTCATTGCTTGTAGCACAGGTGAAACATGGTCCTGCTCTGAAAACTGTGCATTTATTTTAACTCCTGCAACACTGATGAGTTAACACAGCTGTGATAGAGAGGGGATGAGACAAATCCTTTTCCTTTGCCACCATCTGCAGTGGCAAGCCAGGACTGACAGCTGGGCCAAATCCTGCTCCTGAATGTCAATCCTTTCCTTTGCTTTGGGCTCTCCTCTCTGCCAGCTAAGGAGCTTTTCCTGATTTCCCTTTAGGGAGCCCTGCTTAGCAGTAATCCCAGGTTCTTGCTACATTTCCCCCCATGCTGCAGGGGCAGGATTCTGCTGGGGGCTCCAGTCCCCCTGTCCTGGGCACAGCTTCCTTCTCCAGCTCAAGCTACAATGCTGAAGTGGCCTGCCCCTTTGCTGAAGTGATAATAACCCTTACAAAATGATTCTAAAACACTTTCATAAAAGACAGAAAAGCATAACTCCTCTTTCTTTCCTCGAAACTTTGCACCCAGATTTTCCGTAAGCCTGCCTTGGTCTACCTCATCTCGTCTCTGTTGAGCCAGTCCCACCCTGCTGATGGGAGTTCCCTCATTCCCAAGGCAGCAGCAGGGAGGAAACATGCTGTGCTCTGCTGTGAGTCTGGGGTGTCTCAGCTCTTGCACCTCTGCCTCACCATCACTCTGGTTTCCCTTCCAAGACCCTCTGTCCCAGCTGCTCCACAAAAGGACCTGCCTGGCCCCTTCTTTCTTCTTGTTCCCTCTCTGCCTGCTGAGCTGCTGCCTGTGCCTCCCTCCCCAGGCTGGGGTTTCACCACTTTGTCCTCCCCGTGCAGACTCTGTCACCTTGGGCACACAGGCACTGGCAAAGAGCAGCCACAGGCCCCTGGACAAGGCTGGCTCGTTCTGTGGCAACCATCTCAGGCTGATCTCAGCATCAGGAGGATCTGAGGGATGATCTTATAAAGGCTGGGAGAGTTGTGGCCGTGGTGCATTGGGGTGGACACAGATCCTGGAAGAATTTACCTCGCTCCTGCCTGGACCTCTGCACATCCTGGTGAGAGACAGTGCTGAAAAATAGAGAATCAAAGCCACCTGCCTCCTCCTCCTTCTGACACTCCTTGCTCAGTGAGAAAGTAGCTTATGTATGACTGACTGTCCCTGTGAAAGGGAGAGAAAATCACTCACTGCACTAAATGGAGAGCCAGGAGTGACAATGAGGATGAATTGGACTTCCACCTCCTAAAACAATTCCATAGTCTTTCCCTCACCAGGATATCAACCAAGAAAATATATTTCTTCTTCTACAACCCTTTACTTGCCACTTCTTTGGCTGCAACTAAGGTGTACCTGGCAACACAGAAGCAGCCTTTGCTGAAGCCATCCCAGGGGATGTTTTCCAGTGGCCATTTTCCAAGCAAGGACATGAGGTTTCACTGCAGAGTCTCAGATCAACCTCCTGCCCCCACTCATGGTCCCAGGCTACAGGGAGTGATTCAGGTCCTTTGGGACCTGCTCATTGCTGTGCCCTGAGCCCTGGAGGGATCAGCAGACCATGCTGCTCACATCCTGGGATGCTCTCTGCCACCCAGACCCAAAGAGCCACTTTCTAAGGGGCTCAGCCTGGGGCTCAATATGAAGTTTTGAGGTCAGATCCTCCCTACCAGCAAAATCACCTCTCCTACTTTTGTGTTTTCAGCTTTTAACTAAAACAAGTTGGGGGAAGACCTTAAATTCCCTTTTAATCTCAGGGAGAAGGATTGGAGATAATTAGAAGATATGAATACCCCAACACAAGACAAGAGAAAATGCAATTACCTCAGTGCTGGAGGAGATCTAGACTGTCTGCATTCACAGTGGGACTGACAGCAACCAGCCATGCAACCTGGGCAATCCCAAGCTCTCCTGCCCCACAGTAATGTCCTTTGCAGATCCAGGGATGGATGATGGCCTGGGTTGTGCAGCTGTGTAAAGCCCAGGTATAACGAGATGTAAAAACCTCTCCAAGAAAGCAGAAAAGAGCAGACACAGTGCAGGGCATTTGGGAGCCCTTAGTTACAGGGGTCTGGGTCACACAGCTAGGGCAGGTTCACTTCCAAAAGGTCCCAGAAATGGGAACCTTTTCTGGGGGGCTTGGAATTTGCAGTGACAATGGGCTGCCACTCAGAAATGCTCTGCAGTGGGCTGTGAGGACACAGAGCTGAAGCAGAACAACAGTGAAGAAACCAAGCCCCAGCCATCTGTAAATCTCATCAAACCATGGAAATCCCCTCTTTTTCTCCAGTAAAAGGCTCTCTTGTGTTGGGAAGAGGAAGGCTGAGCTGTTGATCTCAGTGTTGAGGCATCCCTTTTAAGATTCCCTGTAACATCCCATTTCTCATCTCTACCCCCAACCTGAGACCTGCCTGCCTCCTGGAAATGCACGGGCAAGGCTGAATTTCGAGAGCTCTCTTGTGGCTCTCACTTGTGTGTCATCCCTCAAAAGGAAAGCAGGAACAGGAGATGTTGAAGGCTAGGATGCAAACAGCCTGTGCATGCCTGGTGGTCAGTGGGTGTCACAGCTTGCTCCTCCTGAGCTGGGCTCCTGCTCTGGCCAAGTCAAGAGCCCTGCCTGACCTCTCTGTGATTTCAGCCTCCATACCCAGCATCTGACCTGTGGATTTTTCTTTAAGAAGATGAGAGAAGTGTGGAGGGGAGGGGGAAAGAAACCCCCACAAAGCCTCCTATAAAAAGCCAAACTTCCCAAGGCAAAGCCAATAAAAAGCTTCCCAGCTGTTCCCGCTCCTCTGAGCCAGCTCGGGCTCTGCAGGCAACAAAACCCTCCCCGGGAGCCTCGGGGCGCGGTGGCCGCGGGACAGGGGCAGGGACCCGGGGCAGGGCCCCCCTGCGGGTGTCCCGTCTGGAGCTCTGGGGCCCAGGGAAGCGAGAGGTGCCTGCCAGAGGGCTGACTCAGCGGGACACAGCGGTTTGTGTAACCTCCAGCGATCCATTATTACAAAGGGGCTTTCAGGAACTCCTCCGTGCCAGGCACAGCGAGGGTTATTGATTGAGGAGACAGTGCAAATGCACAGAGAGGCTCCATCCATTAGGGCCGCTGCTCTCCACCAATTAGAAAAAAATCATTACTCAGCAGCCATCAATAGGCTCTGCGCAGCGCTGGAGTGCGTGCATTCAATCCATCTTCTCCCACCTCCCTGAAAACTTAATGACAACTATTAGAGCTCCGCTGAATGCCCGGTGTGTACAGAAGCAAAGATTCATTTGGTAATCTTAGTAATTACGACGCCATAGGAGGACACATGCTAAATTCAAACAAGGGTGTGAGGGGGAGCCGAGGGGAGGAAGAGCCTGAATTCCTGTGTTGTGAAAGCCCTTGTCTTGCTCAGCCTCCCATCCCTTCCCACTCACCTGCTGCCTCCCCTCCCCTTCTCCCACAGCCTCTCCTTGGTGGGCTTTCTGGGCTCACTTTTCTGCTTTTTTTTTTTGCCCCCTCCCCAGAAGGGAAACATCATTTTGTGAAACTAAATTGAAGTGGGGCAACTTGCAAAATGTTCGAGTCCTCTGGATGAGGCACAAGCCTGGCAAGGCTGTTTGGCAGCACTGCCCTGAGCCACCGAGGAGGCAGATTCCCATTTACAAAAGCCCGTGGAAGTGCTCTGGAGCCCTGCTGGCATAACACAGGCAGGGTGCAATTTATTTACTCTGCCACAGGCCTCTCCTTACCCCCGTTATGGGGACAGCAAAGTCCCAGGAGGGAATTTTTGGAAGAGCTCAAGGATGGATGTGACATGTCATTGAAGCTGAAAGGAGCAGTTACTTACAAGCTGTGGAGCTTTCCACAGGCCTGCTCTTCTCCAGGCTGGGGAGAGGTCAGTCATCATTGTCTGAGGGGCGCTGACGGCGTCCAACACCTCTCCTCCCAGCAGAGCAACATCTACCACACCCCTGGGCACCCTGCAGCTGGCAGACTTCACCAGGGTGAGGGACAGCTGAAAGAACAACATTCCTGTTTCCTTTCTGATACCCTCTGCAGGAGCCTGCCAGGGCCAGCTTGCACAGCACCAGCCAGTCCCCAGGGGAGGATCACCAGTGGAGAAGACAACTCCCAGTGCCTGCTTCAGTTCAAGCTTGCAGGGCGTGGAGAAGCTGGGTCACGACATCTCTGTAGCCACCCTTGACTTGTCTGGGCTCAAGACATTAGCCCTGAGCATCACAGCTACAAGAAATCTTGGTAGCAATAAAGAGTGTTTAATTTACAGCTGGGCTTAAAACCATGACACCAGCACAAGGCATCTTTGAACTTTGCTTGTACTCCTTTGTCACCTTGAGTTTTAGCCTTCTAATGTTTTCATTTCTATGATAAAAGTTCTCACGAAGTTCTTTCTGTAAACACGCAGGTCTTTCTATAAACACGCAGATGTTTTGCTAACTGCCTTTTTGTTTTTCACTCCTTCTCCTGGGAGGAGAAATGTTTGATGGGCTTTTCTATTGACCAGTGTGGTTGGAGAGGTGATGACTTCTCTTTCCAATCCCTAACCGTTCTCAAAACTCTATATAATGTGTAAATTCAAAATAAAGCTCTCTCTTCTCTGCCTTTCCCTAGTCCAGTGTAGTTATCTCTGCCGTTCGTGTCGCGCTCTCTAGTGACGCTCCTTGATCTTCTTCTCCTGGACTCATTACAGGAAGAATGCAGAAGTTCCTACAACACCCAGCAGATGGAAAAATGTGTCAAAGGCAAAATGGCACAGACAGTTGTAGGAAAATCAGAATAAAGGGAAGTAAATCCCAAAGACTCTAGTCAATTTTTATTTTGGTTTTACTCAGGGGAGGTATTTTTAAGTTCAGCAAGATTTATTAAGCACAGAGTGAAGGCTCAGACTTCAGTGGGTTGTTAAGGAAAATGTAACCTCCAAACTTTCTCAGAAATAAAAATAGAAGGTATTAAAGTATTCAGTGAGAGAATAATCTTTCTCCTCTGTCTATGAAGCATGAGAAAGGCAGTAAGGGAGAGGTTACTCATCTGCCATGCTACACAGTTTAGGACAGGCAGAGAGAGCCCTTTTGTTGCTGAAGGCCAAACAGGCCTTCAAAAACCTTGGGTAAGTAACGTATTAACATCCTCCTTAATGTTATCCAGCAACAATGGTGAAAAAACACAAGTGGTTTCAAGCCTCCTGCAAAATGATACTGCAGCCTGTGTCTGCCCCTTGTGTACCCTCTCACAGAGGGCTGTGGATCACATGGCAGGATGTACCCCTGTAAAGTCAGCAGATGTGGCTCTGCCCTGATGAAACTCCTACATCTGCAACTAAGTGGCTTCTAATGTTAAAGTTTTTAAATAAAGAATGAATTCTCAGCCAAGCAAAAGGGCACATCTTGGTAAAATGCAATGACAAGATCAGCATGTGCAAGGCACCAGGAAGAAGAGGAGATGGACTTTATCACAAACCCCTCCAATGCCTTCTCATGATCCTTGCCCCAGTGCACTGCCAAAAGGCACAGCCCATCTCCCTTCCTGCCCTTTGTCTGGGGAGAGCCCCTGTGGCAGGGACGCTGGGAAAAGAGAGACCACAGCAGCCAGATCAAAAGACAGGTTTGCTGTCTCCATGATTGCTATCCAGCCATCCTGACCTTGAGGCATCCAGTGTGAATCAGGGCCAGGAAGGGCAATGTATGAGAGTCCATCTGATCTCCTGCTCACGGGGAAGGTGCTGGCAGGACCACGCGGGCTGTGAGTCCGGCCATCTGCCACAGGCATGGGGGAGCAGAGTGCAGGCCCAGCTGGCAAGCAGGCTGGTGCCTGGCTGGCCCCTGAAAGAGTGAGGAAGGCCCTCAGGTTCAGCACAGATGGTCCCAGGAGAACAAGGAATTGCTCAGACACGGAGTTTCTTTCTGTGCCTCTGGGATACGATGGGGACAGAGCTCACAGGTGAGCCAGGTGAGGTGTTTCGCTGCTCAGGTAGAATTAGGTTGGGTTAGAAGTCTAAGCACCACCTTGGCCAGTCTCCTTATTACCAAAAGCCATGGAATTGCTTTCCCTGCTTGACCATATTGGATTTTCTTGTTTTTTCTTTCTTTCTGAATCCCGACAAAGATGGGAACCCAACCCCTTGGGCCCTTTGGGGTGGGTTGCCCCTGCTGAGTTCTTTTCTTCCAGGCGTGAAGAACGAGCCAGGACTCTCTTTTCTCTCTTGGTCTTCAAGGTCTTGTTTATTCTTATCTTACCTTAAGTTCGGCATGCACCAGACCCAGCATGCTGGAAGCAAGGCACACAATGGACCAAAAGGGCCAAATGTCCCCAAACCAAGGTCTTTTATAGCTGTTCTACCCAATTACATTCTAATATGTACTTTGTTTCTACTTTTCTACCAATAACTCCTACTAACCTACACACCTAACTTCCACATTTCTACTCACACTAACCAATAGTTTTCTACCACAAGTACTAAAGAAAATGGAGCTGAAGAGGGACAAGAAGGAAGAAGGGGCAACACCCAAAATCCTCCAACTTGTCCTATTCACTCTCATATTAAAATCCTAAAATCCTAATTTCTACACTCTGTGATACACTACCACTACTACTACTACCACCTGTGTGCTCTAACTCATCCCAAAGTTTTGGCAATTTTTACCAGGGACAAAGGCCAAAAGCAGTGTTCTGCTGAGGGTCATAATTTCTTAAAACAGGCAAAGAGACATTCTCTGTGCCCTGGATTCCAACAGACCAGGAGCAGGCAGAGCTGGGCTCTCTGTATGTACAGCTTTACTTATCCTAAAAGCCTTGACCACTGCCCTTTGGTATTCCTTGCGAGGACCTCAACAATGGGGAGAGGCTGAAAGAGCAGGTAATGACTCTGGACATTTTCTAAAAACTGCAGGCTCTGGAGGATGAAGGAGGATATATCAGATCCTTTGACCAGGGGGCACCTGTTATGTTTCTCTGACACTGGTGCTGGGGGAATGGTGTAGAGGATGACTGCCTAGAAATACATTTGCTGAGCTATTTGCTTGAACTGCAGAGTCACTTGGGCACCATCATCAGGAGGAAAGCCATGAGCTCCTTTGCCAAGAAACTATTGATAATGCCCTTGAAGAGAAATCTTAAAGCTCTAGGCCCATTTGCTGAGCCTCCTTTTCCACCTTAAGAGTGATTATACCATTTAAGGAGTAAGGACAGTAAGATTTAGGGTCACAGTTTAAAAAACTCCAACTCAATAATGACGTAAAGCCAAAGATGGAGAAAAGGCACCCATAATACAACAAATACTCAAAATATAGCAATTTCACACGTTTTCCATGATTAAGACTATTTTCTTCTTGATTGTCTAAAAAAAATGGCTCCACCATACATCAGCAGAGTGAAAGCACTGCTGAGATGTTCCTCAGTGTGTGCCTGGGGACAGTGGGCAATTTAATCTCCAAGGTTTTAATTAATATTAAGTGACAGATGCATGTCCTGAATGTCTTCTAATGAGATGACATTTGCCCAGATTCTCTTCCTTTAATACCATAGCTGTTCAAAGAAGCTGGAACAAGAAATCTGCCCAGGGGCTACCTGCAGATATAAGACAGTGTTTTGAAACTGTACGGTATCCTTTGTTGTTTTGCAGGATGCTCTGGATTATGCATTTTTGGTGTATTGATTTACATTTGGAATCAAGTCCTCTTGGTGGTCCTACCCTATCCCATTCAGAAATACTTCAATTGGTGCCTCTTGTGGCTTCTTTCCAGAGCTCTCTCGCCTTTAATTTTAGACTAAAAAATATTCATGGATTCTTAGATATTTCTTAGTGATTAAACTTCTCCTTCTGGGTCCCTGAAACACTTTTGTCAGAGAAAATATTTCTGCTGTGGCAGACCAGGCCAGAGCCTAGTTTTGGTGGGATCATTGCTTAGTTGTCTTCCCCTCAACCCTTCCAATATTTACAGGCTCTGTCTTAGCTGCAATATCTTTCCCTTTCTCCTAGAAAAGCATGTCCTCTTTTCTATAATTTCCTTTTGCCACCTACTGATCGTTTTCCAATCTGTCAGCCATTTACAACTCCCTCTCATCTCATGCTTTCTCTCATCCCACTCCACTGTGCTTTTGTCAGTCATTCCTTGTCTTCCCAAGCTCTTTTTCTGTTTCTGTATCTTCTGCTTCCCTCCTTCGCCATCATGGCCTTCCTCTTGTGCCAGATGTCCCTCTGCCTCCTCCTGTCCCCTCTGCACTGTGACTGTGTCCCAGAAGTACCTGAGTTGCTACTCTATGTAGGTCTTCTCATCCTCTTATCTCCTCTTGGCGCTCATCAGAAATACCCTAAATGTCTGTTGTTCCTTTGGATCAAAGGCAAAGCCACCCCGGCATCCCCCAGTCCTCTCCTTGTGTGAGCTGCAGGCTCAGGGGGAGGATGCAGCCCCATCCTCCTCAGCACCAGGAAGGACCTTCCTCGCCTTGGACCCTAAGGAGAAGAGGAGCAATGAAAGACAAGCTGGCTCTTTTCAGGCTTGTCACCTCCGCCTAGTTACTGTTCCTCACATCCCTCAGCCTGCCCTGCAGGTACCAGCTATCATTTATCTCAGATCATTCGGATGATCAGCATAAACCCGTTGCTCTCACCCCCATTTACCTTGGGGAGATTGTTGCTTCTATGTCAAACCTGAAGGAGTGCTTGTATTCCCCAAAGCTGGCTTGTTTTCCTCAGATATACCATTCTATTTCATGAAAGGTGCTACCTGTGCCTACATCTCTTTGACCCTTTTTGGCAAAGACACACTGAGGTACAATTTCCCTGGCTTCCTCCCTGAGATATATTTGTTTTGTGTCCTCTCTTCCACTCAAAGAGAGTCTTCTCAGACAGGACAGGCTTCAAGCCATCTTTCTGGAAGCAACATCCCTGTTCTGTGACTCCTGCTGGTGAAATTCCTGTCACTAAGAAGGGCCCCTACCACACTGTCATGAACAGTAACAGGTCACACATCAGCTGTCTAGAAAACCAGGCAGAGAATCTCCTTCCAGCTGAGATGAGGACTACCTGCTGCCAAAGTAGGAGAATACTTCCAAAGTATTTGCCTGGAAAATATTACTACCAAACTCATCCCAATGCTCCCATGGGGTTTGAAGTAGTGATGGTCAATGCAATTAGAAAATGGCAGGGTTGCAATCCGAAAATTGTGCTCTACTCAATGCTACCAAAATTACTGGGTGCTGAGGCCACAAAGTCCACCAGACTCATTTTGTGTCCTGCTTTGTGTCTCTCCTCTGCTAACTACAGGGAGTCCTTATCTGCATGGAGACTGGCCTCTGCTGCTCCTCTTTTTCCCTACAAAGTTGGAGATGGGCAGAGCCCATGGGCAGGCAGGAGACCAAGGGGAGAGTGGGTGGGGGAGAGGATTGCCCTGAGGAAGGGAGTTGCCAGTGTCTGAGGGGAAGGAGAGGCTGCACCAAGCCTCCAGTGCCGCATGCTCCACAGGTTTTGCAGGATATGCAGTCTCTCAGGAAGGGTTTCACTGCTCCTGCAAACTGAACTAACTAAACAGTAGGAAGTAGGGAGGGATAAAAAGTGAGACTTGCCTTCACCTGGACCTTCCCAGCTTAAACCTTTGTCCCAGAGGCTCAGCAAAAGCATAATACTTGATGATGCCGTGGCCCTTCTCTTGGTATCGGTGTCATGAAAGATTCAAATGGCATTGTCCACCTACAAAGCTTTTGCAGAATGAATCAGTTTTCCTATGTGCCTGACTTGACACACATTCCCTGACCACTTGGAGGTCACAAATTTAATTAAACCTCAGTGAATAGTAGCAGACCTCACAGAAATAAAGGCCTTAATCCAATCAAGCCACATTTGTACTCCCTGTACAGCATCAAGCACAACCAAAGCAGAAGGGACAGACCGTGGCAAGTGAGAAGGGCCCCAAGAAGTTCCTCTGTACAGCGCCATTTATGGATGATAATGTGATTGTGACACTTGCAGACAATACCAGCAATTTCTCAAACAGGAGGTCCAAGGCTTGGCATTATCGCGCTCAGCTAGTGCCAGAAACATGGGAAAGATCACAGCTAGTTCTGGGAGTAAAATGCCTATGGCTCACAGGAGAGCTATCATTTGTCAAGTGGAGATCAACTTTAACAGCAGCTGGTACAAATCTCTCACCAAAGTCACAGTGCTGTTTGTATCGGTCACTTTGGGGGGAAACTCATCCACGCTTTTCTGTTAAAAATAAAATAAAATGGGGAAGAGCAGAAGCAGCTTGTCCTAGGAAGAGCTTTTAATCTGCCTGTGCAATAGTAATTAATTTTGCATAACGTCTCATGCTGCATTCCACCCTGGAGGAGGCAATGCTTGATGTGTGGGCCAGGTGATTCACTGGTGATCAGAGGAGCCAGCTGTAATTTTTTCTGGGGCTGACAGAAAAGTCTACTGAAATTTTGAGAGGAGGAAAATGTGACAATGTCATCATAAGTTGCTCATCTTCAACATATGCATCAGTCAACATTTGCAGTGTGTTGAAATTTTAGCAAGGAACAGGCAATTTCTTTGCTAAATAATTCTCAAAATTGACCCAAAGCATAAAATTCCTACTACTCCAGTATAGTAAATGTCACTAATCAGATTAAGGAAGATGCAGTCTGTAAGTAGAGTTGTAAGGGGCTTTGAGGCCCCTGGGTGTTTTTCTGGATGTTGCTAACTGTCAAAACACTAGTAAATTGTGCCTTAACAGCATACAGGTAAAAACCAAACTATAACAGGAACAAGACAGGTATGCAGAGTCAGGAGCTGGCTCCTGATGGCAGGTCCTGGTTAGGAGAAAAGGCATTTGAAATGGTAGCAAGGCAGTGTTAAAGGATCTCATTGTTGGATACCTCAGGGGAGGGTAGGAACTAAGAGCTGTGTGCTTCACAGAAGCCTTCATCCATCCTTCTCAGAAACCAGACCAGAAAATGGAATGGGAATTGTTCCTACTCCGACTGCAGTAGTAGATAGAGAGCATGCTGATCTTGCTGTTTAATGCTCTACAGAGAGTAAAAGATAGTGCTTGTCCCAAAATGTAATGAAAAGGAATAATGACATTGGAGGGAAAGCACAACTTTTGCTTCCATTTTTTGTAGGTAGAGCTGAAGTTTTGCTGCCGCTTTCCTTGCACTGGTGGAGGAGGGGAGAACTTATGAAAATTGGTTTCACTGGCATAACTCAGCTCAAAAGATGGGGCTTTAAAAAGGAGAGAGTGAGAGAGAAAAACTCTAATGAAAACTGTAATGTTTTACAAACCCCTTCACCTGCCTGATGAGCAGCCTAGGATCAGCTGCAGTGTGCATGGGATAGTGCCCTGGCCATTCTTCCCCAGGAATCTGCCCAGGAGAAGTCTCCTGCCACAGGCCAGGCTGAGCAGACTGCGGTCACACTCTGCTCTTGGAGCTGCTCTGGGCTCCCTGCATATGCTCGAGTTCAATAGGCTTTGCCCCTGTGCTCATTCTGCTGATTAAAAGTAATCTTCTCTTTTAAAGCCACCAGCATGCGAGCCACAAGGATTCGTTCATTACTGCTCAGCCGTGCTGCGAGATGCTGTCTAGAAGTAATTAATTGGGCAATGCTTTGGAAATGTGGAGGAAAAATATTTTCAGGGGAAAAAAATTAGTGCAGGAAGAGGGGAAGAGGCTTGCATTTTCCCTTTGAAGTGAGGATCTTTTGCTGAGGGGGAGGGAGGCACAGCCAGGGAAACAAGCCCGCTTATAATTTTACAGTGTTATTCTCCACAGCTGTACGCATAAACTTCAGCCTGGTTTTTTCGCCTCATTTTAAAAAATACCCCTAGGGGCTGCAGTTTGTTAATAAGAATTTGTTGTGGGAAAAATTTGTTTTTCAGGAGAGGGAAACCTGCCCCTGTTGCAAACCCTCCCCTGTAGCCCGGTGCATGCAAAGGGGCGGCCCTGGGAGGTCCACGCCACCGTATGGTCTGTGGCTCTTGGTGTCGTTTGCAGAACATCTGCTCCTTTCCAGCCAAACCTCAAATAATCCTGCAACTTTAACAGGAAACACAAGTTCATGCAAGGAAAAAAGGGTGGAGACCCAGCAGCTGTCAGGCAGGCCTATTTATATCCAGACTGCCAGCACTGAGTGACGTTGGTAATTCCCTGGTGAGGTCTCTTACCCAGCACAGCATCAGCTGTGCTCTTCTCTCTGCCATGGGATTAAATGGCACTAAATCTGAATTAACTTTTGACAAAAGTGCCTTTAAAAGCACGAAGTCTTCTGCTTTCTGCCCTGACTTAAGCCTGGGGAGTCTGGGTTCCATCAACTTGCCCTGAAAAGGTGGCTCTTAGCAGGTTGCTTTGCAGTCACCCATTTTCACAGGGGTCCTGTGGATTGGGGATCCATCAGCACTAGGAAGCTGGCAGCACGCTAGAATGAAGTGATTCTTCATCCCAACAGGATGAAGAATGAACTGGGGACTCAGACAAAAAAGGGGGAGCCTGTGGAGAAGCCAGGAACTATGAAGGCAGCTAAAGGAAGAGAGGGGGTAATTCTTTCCAGAGGCAGAGATTGTGTATGTGCGAAGTCCCCAGGCAAATCAGGCACTGTGGATTCAAGTGTAGAGACACTGGCATGGAGTACTTTGCATGCCTTTAATAGGTTTTGAACTTGGGATCACACAGGCAATTGACTTTCTGTTTTGCAACAGGGAATTTTGCAAATCTGGAAAAGAAAATTGAGTGTGCCTCTTCAAAGACCACCATCTCCTATGAGTTTTTGTCACACTCACCTGTCAGAGATGGCACATATCCAAATGAGAGGGCTATAGAAATTTCTAGGAGAAGGAATTATGCTAATATAAATAATAATTAGCAAAAATAAAATACTGCCACTCCCAGTGTCCACCCACTCGAGAGCCACCCAGGCTCTGACAGTGTTTCAGGCAAGCAGCCTTGTGATCAGTGGCCTGAAAGAGGCATAAAAGTGGTCCTTCTGCTTTCCAGTGATTGGGCTCAAGCTGTGTCCCACCATCAGCTCTGTGATGCCAGGCTCCCCACAGGCACTGATGGTAACAGCTTTGGCAGGCCAGGCAAACAGGCAGGACTTTGGGATTTTTTGGGTTTGTGGGTGATCTGGAGTTCTTTTGAAAAAAACCCAATGATTGGGCGTTGAAGTAGAAAGAGGAGTTTACAAAAGAGTGGTGTTTTTTTGTGCATCCGTGGCTTTAAAGGAGCATTGCGTTCCGGGTCGAAAGGGCTTGGCCGGGGCCGCGAGTTCAGCTTTGTTTTCAGCCCGTTCTGCGGGTTGCGTTTAATTGCGCTGTTGCACGACGTTTTTGTGCTATTTTAAGAAAGTGTGTGTACTCATCAACATTATCAGGGAAACACAGATTCCCAGAGGTACCCCTCGTCACGGAGGAGCGGACAAACCTCCTCAAATATCCCGGGCGGGCAGGCTGATCCCCCTCCCTGCAGCTCTCCTGCCCTCCTTTTGCCCCCCATCAATAATCTGCCTGCTTTGGCCAGCGGTGACGCTGATCAGAAAGGGCAGCTCAGTGAACTGGCAGGGACGTGATTCGAAGGTCACCCGGGGATCCCCAGCCACGGGCCAGCCCACCCTGAGCCTCCCGGCCAGCCCAGGGGCACAGGGCTGGGAATCAGCCCCAGCGCCGCCTGGGGAGGGAGAAGAATAGGGTAAAGAGAGGGCAGAAAGAGAGAGAGAGCACAAAAGAGCTCGAGGCGCTTAAATAGCGCTTGGGATGGTTGTTGTGATGGGGCCTGGGCCCTTTTGGATGCTGACACTTTTAAACGAGCTGACGGTTCTAGAGGATTATGTTCAGTAGCGACTTGCTGTCCCTGCCAGTAGGCACAAACAAATAGCTTATTACATTGGGGCCAATGTTATCGAAATGGCTTTAAAAAAGCAGTCAGCTTTAGTCCTTCCTCTGCTCATTAGAAACTGCAGTTAATCACTTGCTGTGAAAAGGCTCGCCACCAACTTGCTTACTCCTCCAGCCCTTCTTTTCTGCCCTTCTCACAAGTAAATCCCTTATTCAGCTGGTCCGTCCCCCTGCCATCAAGTAATTCCGTATGCCTGCCACCCACTCTGCCTGGATTAACCTCAGGTGGTCACTACATTGCACGGTTCTTGAAAAGCGCTGCCTCTGAGCAACCTCTTTTTGCTTTTTATTCCTAAGCCTGGGTTTTAAAATCCCTCTGTGTATCTTGAACCTGTAAGGCTCTTTCCCCCCAGGCTCTGCTAGCAGTTTAATAGCCTCTTGTTTCTCTTAAGTCCCCCCCTTACTAAGCGGGATGTGTGAAGAGTACCGATGGGGAGGCAATGACTTCTGGCTCCCCAGCTGTGCTGGGCACCTTCTCCACTGGCTGCTTGCTCTGACTGCAAGGGCTGCTTTGTCAAAATCCTTGGTCCACTGGGTGTTCTTGGTGTCACCTGCCTGACCTTTCATGCCACCAGAGCCCAGATGTGCCTTGCACCTGCTGCTGGCCACAGCCACAGCCACAGCCACAGCCACAGCCACAGTCACAGCCACAGTCTTGTCCTGATGTGGTAATGGAGGTGTCTCTGGATAGGAAAGTAGGTCTNAGCATAGCATGACAGACATATACATCAACCAATAGGGAACCTAACTGTACAGAACTTTCTAGCAAGCTAACATGACGGGCGTGGGTTCTCCGCCCAGAAGGGGTGGCACAAGGTGGACCCTACACAATGTGGCCATCCCAGGGGCGTGGTGACGCCTCCTGGGATGCCACAGTAATGGAGGTGTCTCTGGATAGGAAAGTAGGTCTTTCTTTCCAGCATCTTAACTGGGCAGCTGCTGTGGCCACAGCTCCCAGCATGGAAATCTTTTGGGGGCTTCCAAATGCTTTATGCTTTTGTTGTCTAGTGCTTGGTGTCGAACTCTTGCTGGAAAAGCCAGTGGCTGTGAGCTCGTCTGTGAGGAAGGCAGGGGAGCTCAACACGTTCTGGGACTGGAAAAGCAGCAGGATTTTGAATGGAGGCAGAGGCAAGGGACAGTATGTTAGAGCTGCCTGATGTCCAGTGATGGTGCTGGGATCCAGTGTGGGGACATTCTGATCACCTCTCTGGTCCATCTGATTTATTAAAAGCACCAAGACAACAGCTAGAAAATGAAGACAGTAACACTCCGGCCCCAGTGTGCTGCTGATGTAACCAGTGGTTCTAAGCTCTGCCCAAACCAGAAAGACTTTCCTTCTACAAGGTGCTGTAGGCAAATTTACAAGGAATCACCGCCCCCCGGCAGTGTTTGGTGGAAGGGGCAGGGTGCGCTTCCACACCTCACAGGCTATCCACAGATGCAGTGAAGCCTCTGACTGGATTTCCAGGAAACCCCAGGGTCTCACTCTCACTGATTACAGGAGAGAAAACAACATCAGAGGGGAACATTAGAAATGCCTTTAAACAGAGAAACCAGCGAGACTCCCACATGTACTGTAGAGGCAATAATGTTTCGGGGGAGTGTGGGAACTCTGTTTTGTACTGCAAAGTATCAACTATTGGGACATGATCTTTATATGTGTCACTGTGAGCCCGCAAGACCTGTGTGGAATGGAACTACCTGCAAAGGCTTGGCTGCAAATGGCAGTGTGACTTTCACTGAATCCCTGTGACAAGGAGGCAAGGAAGATGGTCCATTTCCCTTCCAGCCACCCTCTGGCTCGGTCGTGGTGTGTGCTGCTGCTCACCCACAAGATGATGAGCAGAGCTGCCAGCAAAATGTACCTGCTCCGCGATGGTTTCCTGAATTTGTAGAGCTTCTCTGATGTCCTCTGCTGAAGCTTCAGACCCCACACAGGGAAATTCAGCCTTTGGCTCGGCTCCCTTTCAGGCAATGCACAAACCGGTGGCACTTGTGGCAAGCCCCAAGCAGGGAGGCATAAGTGGGACCATCCACGGGCCACCATCCTGACTGGTCCCCAAGCCTTCGGTGCCATTTGAAGCAGCAGAGAGAGCCACCCACTCTGTGCCGTGTTGCTGCAGCTGGGCTGTAAGGGCAGCCCTGGGGCCCCGGGGACAGGGACTGATTTCCTCCCTGCCTTGTGGGCTGCTTTCAAAGGCGTCACTCGGTGTCCACGGCTGACACGGTGGCACACGGAGGTCCTGCAGGTCACACAGAGGTGGTTCAGCCTGGAGCGGGCACTGAGGACATCCCCTCCCCGCGGAGGGGTGCAGCTGCCGGGGCCGGTGCTGGCAGCGCTGCCCGCCTCTGCCAAGCACCGCTCCGGCTCGGCTGGTGTGCGAGCGGGCACAGGACACGGAGCGAGCAGCCAAGCGCTCAGGCTTTTCCTGGTTTTCAACGGGATTATCCTGCAGGGCAGCATTTTTAAGTCCGTTTCAGTCTTTCGTTAAGTGCGTTGCAGTGCAGCTGCTCACGGAGTTTCAGAGGGTGTGCAAAGCTCCGCTCCGACTCTGGAGTCAGAAAAAAAAGTACAAATCACTTTTTTCCACAACCGTGTGGACATTTTCAGTGAATTCACCAAAGTGAACCACAACACCTTACTTGGGATATTCCCTATACCTTAGACCAGGGTATCTCCTGCAGCCTCCCCAAAGCCACTGAGATAGCAGCACAACCAGTCTGGGCTTTGCTGCCGTGACACTCGGGGACCCGTTTTGGCCCAGGGGACAGCAGGAACACTCACACGGGACAGGGGGGCCCCTTTGCTTGGCAGCCTGCGTGCGACTCCGGGCCAGGCGTGCGAGGAAGGGCAGGCAGCTTTGAGCCCTTCCTCTGCCGCTGAGGCAGCTGGGGCTGGCCTGGTGCCCGAGTATAAACTAAAGCAGCTTCACAACTGGTTTAATTTATGTCCGATTGCCAGTAGCCCCGGGGCATTTCTGTCAGCCGAGGCTCAACCAGCTGTAACAGCATCCTGGTTTCTGCTCCTCCTCTCGGTGCTCGCTGCTTTTGTCCGAGCGGGATCAGGGTGCAAGTGGCCCCACGGTGGGTTCTTCTCAGCAAAAACCATCTTCAGGACGTCTGTGCTGCTCACCCTGCTATCTTCTGGCCAGCTTACAGCCTGTGTTTCCACCCTGCAGTATGGAGAGCACTTCCTTCTCGTATTTGTGATGGTGCCTCACAATCTATATCTATACATATGACGTGAGCAGCAAACTCCTCTGCAAACCGCCCACAAATCACCCTGGAGTCAAAAAGCCCAATCACAAAGACTACAAAGAAATATGAAAAGACCGTCTGAAACTCAGAAATAGATGATGTACAGTAATTTCTCCTGTCTCTCTGCTTTTGCTGGAATTAATCAACAATCTTTGCCTGCAATTGCTGGGAGTAATTTATTTCAAGAAATGCAAAGAAAGAGCATTTAGGATAAATATTTAAATTTCCTCTTCCAGCCCATCCTATTCTCAATCATTGTTTGTGCTCAATTCAGTCAGCTATGCATAAGCTGATGCTCGTTCTCTGTGCTCTGGATATTTACATATTTTTTCTCTACTGAATCTCTGATCCCTAAGTCTTTCTTTGGTGGGGAAGGAATTATGTGAGTAAAATTCCCTCGTGGACTGAATTCTGGGTGAGAATACACAGGGTCACCCAGGACGTGAAGAAGTTTTAAAGGTTTGGTGCTCTCAATTGCTTGTGTCTACCTGGGCTTTTTGATTTATTCCCCCTCTGCTCGTAATGGTGAAAATAGTGGTACTGAGGACAAGGGAAGAGTGTGAACAAAAATGCAAGAAAGCTTGGTTCTGGAAGGTGTATGTGTGTCAAATTATATGCAGCACATAAAAAATGAGATTGGAGTTTGATTAAAAAAACAAACAAACATGGAAAAGCTTTAGTGCTGTGGAAACTATTTAAATATGTTTTGCCTTTTTTTTTTAACAGGAAAATTAAATAAATTGAGCTGTGGGAATAATCAAACAAAAAAAATTCAAAGGCAGAGCTTTATGTCTTTCAAACTGAGAAGTCTAAAAAGATGAAGAAACGAGAGTAAAGGATTAATTCTGATCTGTGATAGTTCATTCATGCATTGGTCATGGGTTTCCCCCAGCTTCCTGTAGCCCAACATCTATAAACACAGTCTGGACGGGCCCTGGCTGACCCCCTGCCTAACCTGTGCCGCCCCACCAGGGCTGCGCTTCCCACTTTGGCGAGCTCTAATTAGCTCCTGCCATCAGAGGTTTGAACTGGAGCGGGCTGGGGGAGAGTAATATATAAACTTTAAAGGCAGCTCATCCACCAGATGCAATTTGTATTTTACACCTCATGAATTTTAACAGCTAAAGTTACAACTTCACTGTAACCCCCTGTGTGCCGGCCCCTCTGCCTGGCGGGACGGAGGATGCATCACAGCTGCATCCTGCCTGGCTCAGAGAGGCTTTCCCTGCATCCCTGCCCTCCCTCGGCCAGCAGGGCCAGGCTGAAGGTGCAGCTTTCACTGCCTTCTCCCCCAGCTCCAGTGCTGCAGCAGCCAACAGCAATTCCTTTTCTTCTCCTAAAAGAGCTCAACCACTTGTTCAAGCCCTTCCTTTCACGGAGTATTAGAGTAGCAAATGCCCTCCAGATACCACTAAGCGGCTGCCTAAAAACAAAATAACATAAAAACATAGATGACTGCAGCACGGAGTTAAAAATCTCTGCACTGCTGGCAGGTTTTGCAGAAAGCTGTAGCTGGACGGGTACATGCTTGATCTTCTGTGACTGTCATTTGCACTGTCATTAAAAGTCGATGTTGTGACTCTATAACAACCCCTCAAAACACTTGGTGGCATCAGAAAGAAGTTAGTTTTTTACAACATGAAAGCTGCACACGCAGGTGAGAGCCGGGGCCTCTGCTCCCCAGCGGTGTTTCATTATGGCACTGAAACTATTAAACCAATTTCCTAGCGCTCGGTGCGAGGTGCTTGTTGGATTTCCCTAGCTGAACAGCCCAGCTCAGAAGCCTGCAATTCATTATGCAAGTTATCAGGCAACAGCCTCCCCTGCTCTCTCTTTGGCGTGCCTGCAGTCCCTAACTCACAGCTTGGATTTTTTCCAGTTAGGTTAACGGCAGGGAGATTCTAAGTCCCTTTATTTGGGGCCATGATGCCCCAGCGCGTCGATTAGCTGAGTGTGAGTCTCTCTGCGAGCTGGGGCTGACAGTGCTGCCCTCAGTCCTGCGGATTCAGCCTCTTGCCAAGCCCTCTGCAGCCACTGGGGACGGCTGTAAATGAATCAAGTCAGGTAGTGGTGTAGCCGCGGCGGCCAGAGCTCTGCTGGGACTGTGTCCTGTGCTCCATGGCAGGGTTATCAGCCGAGCTGGCAGCTGGCAGCAGTGGGAGCTGGCTCAGAGTGAGCTTAGCTGTCTGCAGGGCATGGTGCAGATGTACCCTGTGGCCAGCCAGCCTGATGTGTGCTGTCAGACCTAAGTAAGCTGTCAGCCCCTTAGCCAGCACATGCGAGCTAACATCCTAAAGCAAGACAATATTTAAGACATCCTAAGGTCTTAAAGGCAAGACATCGTGTTCCTTAATGCAACCTAAACCAGCCAAATCTGGCTTAGGCTTCCACATCAACACTCAGGGGGCAGCAGCAAGGATGTGTTCCCAACAGTGTCCTTTATGTCCTGGTTACCACAGAGCTGTACCTGGCTGTTTTTAAATTTTCAGTCTGTACAGGTTTTCTGGTGAAGGGGCAGAGCCTGAAAATTGCTGCTGGGTACTTGCTTTCCTCTGCTGTGATGTGAGGGACTCTCAGGAGCAATTGGTGGGCCAAGGATTCAGAGCCACTAGCTATAGGATGAGAAGGCATGAGTTACCACACAGAGTGAAGGTGTCAGAGGAAGGTTGCACACCAGGTCAGTTTTTACCATCTCTCATCAAACCTAGAATTGCCTATGAAACTGGGCTCCATGCTGCCATCCTGGAGCCACTACATGTCCCTAGATGATGTTGCAGGAGGCTGTGCTGACTGCTTGTGCATCCAGCTGCTGCCTGCTCTACCCATCATGAATGAGAAGCAGGAAAAGTTGGCTTGTGCTGAGCTCTGTGCAGCAGCAGCTGGATGGCTGAACCGATGCTGAAGTTTGCCGGGCAGCCGCCAAGGCATGGCAGCCTCCCAGGAGCATCCCTCCCAGGGAAAAATCTGGTGTTTTGGAAGCACTGAAGTCAGGCAGGGACAGACTCACCCTCCTCCTTGGCTCTCCTTTTGCCCTTCCTTTGGGTGAGGTGATGACAGGGGATGACAAAGGGGCTGTCGGTGCCGGGCTGTGCTGTGCACTCGGGCTGGCACTCAGTAGTGCGGGAAGGCCTTTTCTTCCAGGCCTTTGCATGTGCAATTTGAATTTAATCCCGTGAGCTAAAGATAGCTCTGGCTCGCCTATTGTTCCTCCAGCTGGCAACAGCTTTATTTCTTTGATGCTTTCAGTTCTCGGTCGTTTCCAAGGGACTGACAGACGCTTCTAGCACAGAGCCTGTCCCAGCACTGTGTCACTCTGCTCACCGTGTTCACTCTCCTGCCCTCCCTCCGGTGCTCAGCTCCCCACTGGCGAGGTCTCCTGCAGGCACTGCAGGTCTCCCTCTTGCTGGCATGGAGTGACTTCATGGCTGCTCCCCAGTGGCTCCTCCAGGAGCAAGAGTTATCCTCAGGAGCAGATCTCTCATGAAAGTCCTGAAATCCTCTTGTAAAGCTGTAGAGAAAGATGTAATTAATACATGAGACCCTTTTCTCCCTATAACACATAATTGTTAATTTGTCTTACAACCATGACTCCATTGGAAGAATTAAATGATGTGATCCTTTCCTACACTATTGGTGGCTGTTTGGGTTCATCCGTGTACCTCTCTAAACCACCTTTATTGTGTATCTCTCTGCTAAGAATTCAGTCATCACTTTTTTTAGGAGCTTTCTATGTCACATCAGCCAAGGAAATGCAGGCTCTGAAGGTCACAATGCGTGTTTGTTTCTCAAGTAGTTGGAACAGTGATTTGAAGTGGATTAATATTGGCAAGCTCTTATCTTTGTTTAGGTTTGTATGTGGTTTATGTGCATCACACATATATCTATCATACGTGTCATACACATTATGCTGTGTATGTGATTTGGTATCTTGTAATCTCAGGGACAAAAACGGGGTGCCTTTCCAAAACCTGAATTTGGGATTGCTCCATGCTAATTTGTGTTGTTAATTAGCTATAGCAGGCAGCCAATAAAGCATCTCAAATGATTTCAGGTTCTTTAGGAAATGTGCCAATACGAACGCAAATGCTGATTTAGATGTGGAATTTTCACAGCGCCTCTTGATGAAACTCATTCATTAAATTTAATAAACGTGCCGCGGTTGCAGGCTGCTGGTCAACACTTTGTGACCTAGCAGAGGGAGAGCTCTGGATCCGTGAATCGCTCCCTGGGGGTACCAGCAGCTCCTATGGCGCTGGCAGGAGGGTGGGAGAGCCCTGCCGGGCTGGGGCAGCCTCGCAGCCCCGCGGCCGCCCCGGTGATTCCCGGCTCCGGCGGGAGCGCTGCTGGTTCGCAAGGCTGGCGGGAGGCACGGAGCCGCAGGGAGCTGCACGGGACATGAATGCAAAGGACATTCAACAGGGACACTTCCCTTCCTGCAGCAGGAAAAGCTGTTCCTACGTGGAGGTGATATTGGAAAAATCAAACTCGGCACAAGGGGAGGTCTGCCTCTGGGTTGCCAGGTAAACTAAAGGAAGTATATGGGGCAGGGGAACTTTTCCCTTTTCCCCCTTTTCTGGAGATTGTCCTAATGCCATGGAAGTCTATATGTGAAACCATAACATCAATACTACGTTTAAATATTTCTCTGCCCTCCATCCTGTCCCAGTTTCTGGTTTGGGACAGAATAAGGATCTCAAATAAAAGCACTCTGCAACAGAACACCGTTTGGAAAACTGGCCATGATGGATTGCAGATGCTTCAGCAGAGTGGAAGGAGGAGATGAAAAGTTCTCCAGGAGAGGGTTACTGAATGGCCTTAGGGATGGACAGACTCCAGAAGCATCAGTTATTCACTTGAACACTGTGTTTTGGGCTTTGAACATCCTACAATCATACAACTGGGAGTCAGATCTCCCCATGCAGCTTTAGGACTTCTTCCCACACAGCTGCTGGGGTGTTCTTCTCTAAGTTTGCGGAGTGTCAGACTGAGAGGAGCTCTGTTTTGTCCCTGAAGTCAAAGGAAGCAGACACAGGAAGTCTTGATTGCCTTGATAAAGTTGTCATTGAATGGTCATCCACATCAGATACAATCTGAGTATCCCTTGGGTGCTCCAGGAAATGTGTGTACCTGTGTTCACTGCTGTGCTGAGTCCATGCTTGACCTCTGCAAGTACATCCATCTGGTACCTCTTAAAAGAAAAACAGCATGTTGAAGTAAATTTTAATCATCTGTATTACATGGGGGACCTGAAGCCTTCCTATAAGAGGATTCTGATGCTCTGATTTAAGGGATGAAATAACACTGTTTGTGAAGGCAGAGTTTGCCCCATGTTTTAGGCAGAACGACACTGATGATTTTAATTGCATTTCCCCTTGGGAGAAGCAATGACAGCAGCTCCATTGACTGGACTTCAGTCTGTGGTCAGTAGCAAGCACAAAAACTTAAGAGGAAAAGGACATGTCTGACAGAAAAAAAATAAAAGTTTTCTCCCTGTTGGGAGTCTTGTGGAAGACATTTATTGGTGACATGGGCAAGCCACATCTGCACTGCAGGGGCCTGTGCTGGGCAGGCTGCAGACCCATGAACACAGCAGTATGAGGTACCATGCTGAGATGCCTTGTGCTGTTGGTGTTGTGCTCTGGAGGACCTCCTTAAGGAGAGAACCTCCCCACCTGTCAGAAAAAGAGATATGATTTTGTTTGTCACAGGAGATTAAAGGCACTATGGTATAGGAGGGAGACCCGTCACCACAATGATGATAGCTGTGGCAATTCATCTGGAGGCCATCTAATGCAGCACATAAATGGGGTTCCAGAATCTGAAGGGACATAAGAATTACTTTAAATTCCTCTTCTTGTTTTATGTTATTAATAAAGCAATTTTATTATTACACTACCCGCTGTTGTGCCTTCCTTATGGACAGCCAGAGAGGCCCCTGCACCTCCCTGTGCAGAATGCCCTCTGGTGCCCCTTGAAGTCCCTCAGAGGGGCTGGTTCATGAGGTCTTTCAGTGTGAAGAAGACTGGGATTTGCTCATTCTGTGGGCAGGAGCTCAGCCCGGGGGGCACAGCAGTCAGGGTGCAGGCAGAGTGCAGGCAGCTCGCTGCTACTTCTTGTGCGGGTGACAGGAGCCAGGGTGAGAGGCCATGACGGCGTAGGGGGGCTGGACAGCTGGATCCAGGCAAGGGGGCCACTAATTCAACCTTCCCACCTACGAGGAGAAACAGCTGCTGCTGCCACTGCAGACAGAGCACAGCAAAGCCACGGTGTTGGCTCCCCAGCCTGGGTGATCCTCCCCCTCCTGGGCTGCTGCCTGCCAGGATGAGTCACGCTTGCTGCTGGAGCCGGGGCTTGGTCCCATGCCAGGAACGCTCTCTGGAGGGAGACCGCAGAGAAATACAGAATAATTTGCAAATCCATAAAAAAACCCCATCGCTTCCCAGCGCGGGTCTCTCAGCAGGTGCCAGAGCGTGTTTGTAGCAGGTGACACCTGCCTGTGTGTGCTCCTGGGGGGCAGGTCCCTGTGCCAGGTGACCTGGCAGGTCTGTGGTGTGCTGGGGATGGGCTGAGAGTGCCAGAGGGTGTTGATGCCAGGGGCTGCTGTGCACGGGCTGGGGCTGCTCCCACCACAGGACCTCGTGAGGCATTAGCCAGGGCACGCACGGTGACGCCGCGCCGCACACGGAGAGGAACCCTGCTGGCCATAAAATGGCATGGAAGACCCCCAGGAGTCTTGTAGAACAGAATGGTGGAGTGTAATGAATAGTCAGACATATGGTAAAAATGAATTAATGTCGAGTTGCCATCCACTCTGCCATTTTTTGCTTTCAGTTTCCCTGCTGTGCCTGTCTCCTGGCATCACTGAATCTTGATTCAGGGAGAGGCAGCCAAGTAGCTTCCTGTGAAGCCAACATCACATCCTAAGTTGGCCAACAACTTGGTAGTGCTTTCTCCTGGCTCCATCTGGCTGGGACTCTCTCGCCTGGCCTGGTGGAGAGTGACCCAGCCCCGGAGGCATGGGTCTGTGTCTCCTCCCCTGGGCAGGGAGCCGTCTGCCCTCGGGAGATGCCAGCTGATGGTGAGCACAAGTGCCTTCAAGCAGGAGCTGCTGTGAGCATGTCAAAACAAGTCCTGAACCTCAGGTCTCACAGCTGCAGAAGCAGTGGCCCCGATCCAGGACTGCAGGAGGTTCACCTGGAGCTCCTGGAGAGCTCTGTGACTGAGGTGCAATGGCTTTTCTGCTCTCTGGGGTATGCTGAGTGTTTCAGCAATGTCCTGATAAAGAGGAAAGGCCCAGCCTGGTGGAGCAAACTTGAAGAAATTACTTTTGAGAGCATTGCTATAGGCAGCACCAGTGCAGATGTGTGTGCTTGTTTGTGTGTATGTGTACATGCTTGTGTGAGTGCACATCTGCATGTGCATACCTTGAATAATCCCAATTTTCCCACCAAGAAGTAAAAGACCACCATGAACCATGAGTCAGTTTATGAACTGTAAGTACATGATAAAAAACTTGCATAGTCAAAGAATTGGACGGGGCAGAAAAAGGCAGGAATATTATATCCATCCTCTGCCTTCCTGCTGCAGCCTTTTCATCCACAAACATCTCTTCCTGTGCTGCACACAGCACAGATGTGCTTTCTCCAAAATGAGTGTGCTGCTTCTTTGCCCTTGGAACCGCTGCCACGTCTCAATTTGAACGGGCCTCGAGGTTAAAACAGAGGGGCAGGAGCAGAGCTGGGGGCTGTGCAGGCAGGGAATGCTCTCTGCTGGGATGCACGGAGAGCCTGCCTGGCTGGGGGTGCAGCTGGACAGCACTTCCATGGCAGCCGTGCAGGTGTTTGCATGTGTGTGTGAATGCACGTGTGCATCCGTGCCACAGAATATGGAAATGCTTGTGCTGAAAGAGTGAAAGAGGAGCTACAGCCCGGGCACACGTATTTGGCTGCAGCCACAGCTCTTCTTGCTCCTGGGTACTTCCATCCTGGAGTGGGAGCATCGCACCCGCTTCCCTCACCGCGGCACCCCTGCGGTGCCTGGGAGGCTGTGCAGCTTTAACCAGGGCTCCTCGCTGAAAGCTGCTTCTTCTTCTTCGGGAAAAAATCCTCGCTGACCTAAAAACAGCTGTCGTGGTAGAGATCCTATTCTTGGATTTCTTGGAAAAAAGGGAGTGCTTGTAGGGGCTAAAGGGCAGGAGACGGAGGTCGGGCGCTCTTGCTTTGCTGCTGGCTCAGCCGCTGAATTCTCACGTCACGGGAGGCAAGCCACTTATTTTTTATATTATATAGGACGAGGGGAGAGATAGGAAGAGAAGAAGAGGACAGTGCTATTAAGCAACCTTTGTGAAGCGATTTAAAATCCACAGTGGAAAAAGCCATAAATGTCACTTCACATTCATTACCGAGCAGCGGCGGCTGCGGCCGTGGCTCGCAGCGAGTCGCTGTGGCCAGGCCAGCCTTGGCAGGCTGTTCCCCTGCCGCCAGGATCTGTCCCTCCCACTGCCGCCTCCCGAAGTCATTTTTATTATCCAGCAATCACCTGTGACCCTGAGATATTTTTAATGCCTGCGTTTTTAGTGCTGCTGTTCTGCGGGCGCGGAGCTGTTCAGCCGGGCAGCGTGGCCCTCCCTGCCGCTGCTGCCGCCTCCGCCTCCTCCTCCTCCTTCTCCTCCTCCTCCTCCTCCTCCTCCCTTGGGCGCCTGGGCTCCTTCCCTTGCGCAGGCAGCCTGCTCCTGCCGCCCACAGCGGAGATCAGACGCAGCGGCAGCTGCGGAAACAATTGGGTGCCAAATTAGAGCGGCTCTTCAAGTAATTGACTGATGGACGCGCTCCTACTTAAAAAAAAAAAAAAAAAAAAAAAAAAAAANTGCAGCCTTTTCATCCACAAACATCTCTTCCTGTGCTGCACACAGCACAGATGTGCTTTCTCCAAAATGAGTGTGCTGCTTCTTTGCCCTTGGAACCGCTGCCACGTCTCAATTTGAACGGGCCTCGAGGTTAAAACAGAGGGGCAGGAGCAGAGCTGGGGGCTGTGCAGGCAGGGAATGCTCTCTGCTGGGATGCACGGAGAGCCTGCCTGGCTGGGGGTGCAGCTGGACAGCACTTCCATGGCAGCCGTGCAGGTGTTTGCATGTGTGTGTGAATGCACGTGTGCATCCGTGCCACAGAATATGGAAATGCTTGTGCTGAAAGAGTGAAAGAGGAGCTACAGCCCGGGCACACGTATTTGGCTGCAGCCACAGCTCTTCTTGCTCCTGGGTACTTCCATCCTGGAGTGGGAGCATCGCACCCGCTTCCCTCACCGCGGCACCCCTGCGGTGCCTGGGAGGCTGTGCAGCTTTAACCAGGGCTCCTCGCTGAAAGCTGCTTCTTCTTCTTCGGGAAAAAATCCTCGCTGACCTAAAAACAGCTGTCGTGGTAGAGATCCTATTCTTGGATTTCTTGGAAAAAAGGGAGTGCTTGTAGGGGCTAAAGGGCAGGAGACGGAGGTCGGGCGCTCTTGCTTTGCTGCTGGCTCAGCCGCTGAATTCTCACGTCACGGGAGGCAAGCCACTTATTTTTTATATTATATAGGACGAGGGGAGAGATAGGAAGAGAAGAAGAGGACAGTGCTATTAAGCAACCTTTGTGAAGCGATTTAAAATCCACAGTGGAAAAAGCCATAAATGTCACTTCACATTCATTACCGAGCAGCGGCGGCTGCGGCCGTGGCTCGCAGCGAGTCGCTGTGGCCAGGCCAGCCTTGGCAGGCTGTTCCCCTGCCGCCAGGATCTGTCCCTCCCACTGCCGCCTCCCGAAGTCATTTTTATTATCCAGCAATCACCTGTGACCCTGAGATATTTTTAATGCCTGCGTTTTTAGTGCTGCTGTTCTGCGGGCGCGGAGCTGTTCAGCCGGGCAGCGTGGCCCTCCCTGCCGCTGCTGCCGCCTCCGCCTCCTCCTCCTCCTTCTCCTCCTCCTCCTCCTCCTCCTCCCTTGGGCGCCTGGGCTCCTTCCCTTGCGCAGGCAGCCTGCTCCTGCCGCCCACAGCGGAGATCAGACGCAGCGGCAGCTGCGGAAACAATTGGGTGCCAAATTAGAGCGGCTCTTCAAGTAATTGACTGATGGACGCGCTCCTACTTAAAAAAAAAAAAAAAAAAAAAAAAAAAAA
>VWZP01006275.1:939816-1031272 GCA_013396995.1 Dicaeum eximium
AAAAAAAAGCAAAAGCCCCTGTTTCGCAGTATGAGTCACCGAGGATGCTGTGCTCTGTTTAAAAGTCAGACCATGGAGGTGGAGGTCTGGGAATGGAGCTGTTTTGCTCCGTGCTGCCCAAAGGCTGGCCCCTCTCCTGGGAAAAGCCCGGGGTTTGCCCGGCCATGCTGGGGCAGAGCTGCGAGATGCTCGAGCGATGCAACCCAGCCGCACGAAACTCATCTCCCCTCCGCCCATGTGCTCAGCCCGCGGCTCCCCGGGCTCGGGGTGAGACCCCCGGCAGCCGCAGCCACTCTCGGCTGCACACACACCGACAGCTACAAGGCAGCTCCTGAAGGGATGTTTTAGTCAAGCAGTCAGGAGGGAAAATTTCATCCAGACCTGGGCTGATCTTGTATCCTCTCCTGCTCTCCAACTAATATCGTGGGTCCTGCCAGCGCCCTGAACGACAGCCCTGGCTGGGGAGCAGTGCTGAGCCCTTCCAGGCATGGAGGACAGTAAATCTGACCTTAATTGCTCTTAAAAGACCACGCAGATGAGTATTCCCCTCTGCTTTTCCTCGTCATTAACATTTTAACAGCTTTCTGGAAAGAAGCAAGGCTACAGAAGCCAAGGAGCCGCAAGTTTCACATTATCAGGACTCCCAGGAACTGGGGCTGCAACAAAACCTCCTGATATCCCAAGACGCACAAGTTACAGAGATTATCTTTGTAGCTCATGCAGCACTGTGTGGGCAGTCGAAACCAGCAATGACACTCTCACTCATCCTCTTTCCCACACTTTCAAGGAAAGTGGAAAAAACCTGTACTGATTGCATTTTGGTGATACTTACTCTGTATTGGGATAAAGCAGTCAATAGCCATGCTGCTTCATAATGTTTCTCTGGGTGGAGGCCTTCATGTGTCTCTGGTCCCTAGGCCTGTTCGAAGTTTTAATACCTTTCTTGTCCCTAGACTTATTTTCTTACCCAGAGATAACTCCAGTATTGCCCCTAACACATAGCTTTTACAAAAGAGGGGCCCAAATTAGGATAGCTGTTTTGCTGGGCATGGTAATAATGATTTATAGGGAGTTTACAAGAGTACTGAAGTTTGTTGAAGATATGTATGGTATGGAAAAGAGAAAGATTTCTGCATGTTGCAGGTATTGTCATTATTATAGGTTAACCTGGCATTTATGAAAAAATGTGAGCAAGCAAATCTATTTTAGGGAACTGGCCCAAACCTTCCTTGACTGTCAAAGAGATGACTCTGAGTGTGGTGACTTGTTTAAGGGGTAAGGATGTCCTTCATTGTGTTGTGCCTTGTCTCCCAGCTCTACTTCCAAGAGGGTGAGAAATGCTGGGTTCAAAACAGGCTGGTCTTTCCACATTCCTTGGTAGCAGTCTTCTCCTCTGGAGCAAAGTAGAGAGCAAAAATTCTGCATGTGTTTCCCATAGAAAACTCAGGAAGGGTGTGCAGTGTTCAGAATCCAGGGGTGTAACACTGTGGCTATGGCCAGTACACACACCTTTGTGGGCTGTTCCCTTACATCACCTGCTCTTTGCCTTCCAGGGGCTTTTTCCTCACCCTGTGATGCATCAGAGCAGTGTGCCCTCACCTTGCTGTTCCCGAAGCTCTTTGCAGCTTGAAGTGTTTTGATTTAGGCTTTTTTTTTTGACCTGTCAGAGCAGCCCAGCTAAGGTGGGCAGCAAAGCGCCGTTCTTTGAACGCTCATTTCCTCATCGCCGGTGTCTAGCCCTGATGTATTTTTTATGGAAGGTTGTGTTGCTGGTGCAAAGGTGCCTCTTTGCCTTTCCTCAGGTCTGATTGTTTCCTCCAGCTTTGCATACCAGGGGGCTAATAATAAGCTGGTAATTCCCCCCAGCCAGTGTGGGAAGCTGATCAGGAGCCAGCAGTGAGAGGGAGGTGAGGCAGGGATTAGTCCTTTGCAGGAGGCAGGGTGGAGGGAGTGTGGCTTCTGGCCCCATTCTTGGCATGGGGAGGGTTTGGGCTGTTCCCTGTGTAGTTCCAGTGTGAACCCCCCAGCAGAAGAATGTGCATCCTTGACTGTTCAGAAAGAGATTAAGGCACATCTCTGGGACTCCACATTGGGCCGGTGAAGAGATTTTACAGTCTCATGGAGTTGGGCTGTGGGGTGGGGGTGGCTGATTTTGCCTGTATGCCAGCTCCACCAGCTGTCTGCCCTCTGTTCCTGTGTGGATGGGGAGAGTGGCTCTGTGTGTGTGTGTGTGTGAGAGGACAGAGTGCTGGCTCATGCTATTTCCTCCCTTCCCTTGGGGCCTGACTGGGTCCCATTTTTTTTCTCTGTTGCCGCTCTAATAAAAAAAAAGTGGCTCAGCCAATTCTCTTGAACCTGAACGCAAAAGGAAGGAGACAGGGAGTGAAAAATGTGAAATCAAATGGGATTTTTTTCCCAACCAGCCACAGCCACCAGGGAGTGGGGATGGGAGCACTGTGGCCATCCCTGGCAGCAGGTTGGGGGGCAATAGTTACTCATGCTGGAACCAGGAGCAGGAGCGCTGCTCTCCTCGTCTCAGGGAGCTTGTTACCACCTCGAATTTGCTTAAAATACAGCTCTAATTACCTGTTTAAACAATAGCTCTGTCCCTTCCTTGGTCTGTGAGGACTGCACACATTTTAATTATCGGGAAGACCTTGGCCATTCACCTTTCTGAGGTATTTAATGCTTCCAATCAAATGCCTGCCCTGATGTGCTCTGTTACTATGCCACCTCTCGAACTCTCACTGGTGGAAACTGCAGGATGTTGCTGATGAAATGACATTCTCTGGCAGATATTTTTCTGCATAATCATGGTATTTGGGTTAATTTTGCTTTGCTGGGCACATTAGTCTTTGGCTCCTAAAACAGAATATGCAGGCACTCCTCCTGCCTTTCCCCCTGCACACACATGAAAAATAGGGCTTAGATTGTATCTGAGTGTGTGATAATACTCTAGTCCTGTAAATGAATGCCAGACCTGTTCCTGGGACAGGAACACCTGTGTTAGGGACCATGCATCTAGCACGGGAAGGGTTTTGCCTAGACATCGATCCACCCACCCCAGCGTTGTGTTCTCCCCACAAAGCCTCCTATTTTGGGTATTTTTCTTCTCCTAGCAAGCAATGGGCTGGGAAATGCTTCCAATCCCAGAGCGGCGCAGCAGGAGATCCTGCTGAGTTAAACGCCCGGAGGCAATGGAAGCACGGCCGTCCCTGGGCAGGCAAACCCGGCTTTCCCAGGACTCTATGCAGCCACGGGAGCTTGACCAGCAGGAGAGATGCTGCAGCTGACAGACATCCTTCCTCAAGGGCCCTTTCCTCAGGGATGCTGGGTGAGCAGAGGCTGGGATATCCTGGGACACAGAGTCTCAGTGGCTGCTGGCAGTGACACAGGGCAAGGGTAGGGATATTCCCAGCAGGCAGCAACTTCTTCTGGATATCCATCAGTGTGCATGGAAAGCATCCCAGTGCCACACAGGGCCCGGGTGATGAAAGGCTGGCAGAGGCCTTTGCTTCAGAGGAGTGCCTGAGAAGGGGGCCAGGACGCTCAGAAGATAAGACACAAATTTATAGTCAGAGAGAAGGAGGAGGCCAAACACTGCCCAGCCCATAAGTCTCAGCCTCTGAAACCTTGAAACTTGTCTGTGAAACCTTGTCCGTGGGGTTTGAGCCAGCCAGCTGGGAGGAACCCAGAGTAAACGCAGCAAGCTGCCTGGAGGGTCTGGAGCTATAAATCTCCACAGCCTGGATTTAAAGAGCTGCCAGAACTTTTCATGAGGTTAGAAAAGTACTGGGGAGGTGGCAGAGGAGCACCTGGCTGTTTCTTCCTCCCTCCTCTGCTCTCCTGCCTCTTGGGGTTTTTGCTTTCCCTTCAGGAGTTGGTGAAGTGTAATGGAGCCTTTTGGGACTGGAAGATACTGCTCTGATTTAGGGTAATTGCCTGTATGTCATGATTCAGCGCATCAGTTGAGCGCTTGTCCACCTCTGGACATGATTAACTGGACATGATTAACTGTAAAGACCACAGGGATTTTCCATGGGACTTAGGCATGTGCTTCCCTGCTGTGCAGACCACAGTTCCCCCTTACCACTGCCGACTTTGGTGGGGCTGCTGGAGAGCAAACGGAAGAATTCAGCTCTTTTGTATCAGATCCCCCTTTGTTTTTATCTGACCGTTGAAATTGCAGAGCTGGAATATTTAAAAATATTTGCTCAGCTGGCTATGAAAGGGGAGGGCTTCTTTGGGGGGAACGGCTCATTTATTCTCCAGCCAGATCAAGCACCTCCAGCTAATGATGAAGCATCACGAGACATTGAAGCCCTGCTAATGGCAGCGTCCTGAGGAGTGAAGATAAACAGTCCTTGCCGCAGCATGGGGGGACGCCCATCCCTCCCCTCCACTGATGACAGAGGGATGAGTAAAGGAAAAGGGGAGGGAAAAAAACCCCGCGCTGCTCTGGATGCCCCAGTTTTCTTGTGCCTTTTTTATTTCATTTTATTTTATTATTTTAGTAATACCTAGTAGCCTTACCAAAGCTAAGCAAAGGATCCCTTTCATGCGCTGGTCTGTTTTCTACCTTTGATGGCCAGGCTTTCATTTCACTTTGAGGTATCCCCGCTCAGAAAGCGCCTTGCTGCCTAGCCAGCACATTTGTTCCTCCCTGGCCGGATGCAGATGTGACCAATTTGCTTCCCCGACACAATGCGAGTAGAAGCAGGGGCGGAGAGGGGAGGAAGGTCTGTGGAGCCCGGCCGCGCAGCAGAAGGCAGCGAGGAGAGCGCCGTGCTATTTATCCCCTGGCTTCCACCGGGGTCTTTAGTGTCCCGGGAATGGTAAATCCTAACTTTCATGCTATAGTGCACCGGGATGCAATTTACTTCAAAGATGGCATAAATCCCCGGCTGCCGCTTATTTCACAGGGCTGTTACATAAAAAGGGTTTATGCACTTCGGTCCCGGGAACAGGTTTGCACTTTTTGCCGTGGATCTCAACTGAAAGGCCCGCAGTTGGTCTGAAAATCTCACAAAGGCCACAAAAACGAGACTATTCCTGGGCAGGAATACACTGTACTCTGCCCCACCAGCCTTCGGAGCACTCTCCCTCCATCCAGCCCCGCTGCTGCAGGGCAGGGACTCCCCCAGCGCCGGGCTGCATGGGCAGGAAGGGGAGGCACAGGCAGGCTCTGGGATTATTGCTATTTACCCTTAGGAAAAATGCCGGGGAGGGAAAGAAAGAAGGAAGCAAATTCCTCTCTCTTTGCTACCACAGCTGTCTTGCCGAAAGAAAACTGAGAAAGCACTTTTGGCCAGGAAAAGCTGCGTGTGAACCGGGTGCTGCCCTTGCGGAGGCGGGCGGGGGGCACGCGTGGGAGTGGGAATATCTGCCCTGCCTCGGGGCAGAAGGGCCTGGCCCCCACCTGCTGTGAGCCTTTGGTCCCGCTGAATCCCTGCGATGTCATGCGGCTTCACACTGACCCTGCGAGCTTTTTGTTCTGTGGCAAACGTCACAGATTTAAACAGACAGAGCTAAAATACCTCTTTAAGCACATGAAGAAGGTGCATTTTCAGAAGTGACAGAGAGCCTGCAGAACTCAGACCCTTCTGTCAGGGGTGAGGTGGGCAAGTAAAGCCCCAAATAACTTCCAGAAGTGGGACTTCGGTTCTGTTTAAATACTGTTTATCCACCTCTTGTCCAGGACAGTGGCTTCCTCAGCCAGATTTTACACTGCCACCTTGCCTAGGAAGACTTGTCTTATGTGCTAGCAAATTAAAACCGAGCGGGAAAACACACGGTTAAACTTCTAAGAATTTAATTTCTTGGCTTAATGTGGGAACCCAGACATTTTCGGAATATTGCTTTTGGAGTGAAAGAGGAGAAAAGAAATCCCTTCTGCCCTCTGTAGTTGAAGCATATTAATGATGTCTTAGTTGCAAAGCTGTTNGGGTGCTGCTGTGTCTGCTCCCATCACAGCGCCGCTATTAGCCGGCCTCATTGTGCAGCAATGCTTCATCGTTAGCTAAAGTTGCTTTATCTTCGTGAGGGAGAAACAAGCCGTCCCTCTCTGAACCACCCGTATTTCATGGCCAACTAAGCAATATTGCAAAAACATCGGGATTCCTCAATTTTCCTCGATCGCGTGTAGCAGATGCTGGTTTGATGCCGGGAAAAGTGATTAGCGAGCCCCTTCCTGGCTGGTCTGTCACGGCGCTGACAGCCCCAACGCAGGCGGCTTGTCCAGCAATAGCAGGACCATTACCAAGTGCGTTTTTCATGCAGCGAGAGGGAGCGTTTCTAGCTGCTTCCACGCAATGAAAACAAATTTCCAAAAACCCTCACAGCAAAGCGCCGGGGTGATAATCCGCTCCGGTGCAGCATTACCTTCAAATGTGTTATCACTGGAAGTGTAAAATCCCGACTCCTCTCCCGCTGGAGCCCCACTGTCATTAATGGAAGGCTTTGCCCGGCCGGGGGCCTGTCTAACTCCCAGGGCTGGCTGTGAAACCAAGGGCATTACTGGATGATGCTGTCATGCACAGTCGTGCAGGTCTCTTTTAAGGGAGCGGTGGAGCCATTGTAGCGGGCAAGCTGAAATCTGGTGTGTATAATTTAAAGGAAACCTATTGGCTTGCAGAGGCTAAAAATCAAGATCAAGAGTTCAGGGTTAAATTCAGCTGTCGGGTCTAGATAAGCTTATCTCCAAAAAGTGGCTTAGGAGAGATCTGCTCTGGGCTGAAATGCTTAGCTGGTGACCTGCAGGACTCCTTCCCACCAGGGCTTACCTCCAGATCTGCGTGTCTCCTGCGTTTCGGATGCTAAAGCTGTGGCGGGGAGGCAGGGGGTGGATAGCATGTCAGGACAGCTGTGTGCTGGCCCCAGGCCTCCAGCAGATTTATGCACTTTCTCTTAGCCTGGCTGTCCCAAAGAGAGCAGCGAGTGGCGAGTGCTGTGGTTTTGTTATTACACAGAGGCCTGCTCTGACAAAAAGGGAAAATGAGAGAATTTTTTCCAAGCGTTCTTTTCCACTCTCTGGGAAAAAAATAAAACCCAAATCAAACAACAAAACAGGCATGCCTGTAATCAGCTGCAGGAGCGGAACAGCCCTCTTAATTTATTTTAAAGTGTCCTTCAGGACTGTCTGCTTAATAAGCACGCTCCACGGCGCTGCGCTCCCCAAGGGCAGAACGGCGCCGCTGCCTGGGAAACTCGTCTTTTTTTTTTTTCTCCAGGATTGGATGCCCTCTGCTTCATCCCACCAGACACTGGAGAAGGGAAGCATGCACCTAAAGGAATCAGGATGGCTGGGACAGCAGCAATCCTGGCTGCTGCCTGCAGCTGCTGTGGGAGCGGCGGCTCCGTGTTTGGGATGCTGAGGAGGGCGCTGGCACACGGGGGCTGCCAGGGCTGGACTGTGGTGACAGCGTGTGTCTGATCCCAGCCCTTCACTCCAGGGGCTGCTTAAAGGCACTGCAAAATCTGGGGTGTGCAGCATCTGAGCCGCTGTCACGCGGCTGTTTGGTCCTATCAGAGGTGTCTGCAGCACACGGATACGACACATTTCTGGGAAGGGCAATAAATGGGAATAAAGGTCAGCTGATCAATCATCTTGCCGTCTGGCAGTGTGGTGGCCTTTGTAGGGAAATGTAAATCAATCATTTTAAGCTGTCCCTGTTTTTAAAACCTCGACAGAAGTTTCTGGGGTGCAGCATAGTGACACCACAGCTCAGTGAGGTGCCCGCTCACTCAGCCAGCTTGCCACCATGAGAAATCGGGATAGAGGCAATAAAACAAGCCTGGAAGGCTGCCAGCAGCAAGAAGGCAGTGAGGAGGATGAGGCTCTTGTCAGGCTGGATGTGAAGTGCATGGATACTCCTCTGGGGGTGGTCGGTAGCCACTCTTGCCTGCCACTGGCCTCCCCAAGCAGAGACCTCCTCCAAAGAGAGGCCCATGCTGCCCCACATCTCCAGAGGATCCCCTCGGAGCTGATACATCCAAGCAGAGCTCCAGGCATCCAGTGCCCACCCCCACCTTGGGTGCCAGCAGCTCCCTATGTCCCCTGAAACAGCACACTGGAGCTGCCACCTCCAAGAGAATCCCACACGAAACGTTGTCACAGTGTGTGATTTCTGTGCAGAGACACAGACACACATGTGCCTGTGACAAAGTTAAATTTTGGCCAAAATGCACAGCATCCTGTATTGGATGTATTGAAATGCAGTGAGTCATTGCCACGGTGCTCTTGCTACCTTAAAATGATCCAGAAATGTTTGAGAGACTGAAAACGAGATACTTCATCTTAAAAAAACAGAGAGACTCTAAGTGTCTGGGAATACCAGTTTAAACTTTTAATATTCCCTATGCTTTTCTTTTCCTTTCTTATATAAAGGCAGACTAAGAAATTTTGGCAAAGAGTTTATTTTATTTTGAAAAACCAGTTTTTGTAATATCTAAGAATAATAGGAACATTCTCAAAGCTTTAAAACCCCAATGGGCCTTTGCTGCTACTGTCACTGAGAGAAATCCAGATGCTGCTGCGGGAGATCCTGCAAACAGAATGTCCTTCAGCTCCCATGTCCAGCCCCAGCCACACAGAAGCCTTCATCTGAGAAAGTAGAAAGGAGACCCATGAAATGAAGTATTGTTTTCTCCGCAAACCCTGTAGCTTTTCAGGAAAAAAGCTGTAAGGAAGCCTGATGGAGATAATTCCTGAGCTAGTCACTGATTTGCCCCATAGAAAAGCTTGAGGGAAGGGCTTCCTTGAAGACAGTTTTACATGGACACTATTTTCCTTGCATTTTAAGGGCCAACATTTTTTATGGTGGTGGCAGTGTATTTTCTTGGATTTTTTTTTTCTGGAAGTGAAAAGATAGTGTATTATGCAATCAGGGAAATCTGAGACGTGGGGCCTGAGGAACAAAACGCCACCCCATACCACAAATCTTGTGTTGGAACTGTAGGATTTGGGGTCTCTGTGACAAGGCAAACCTGCTATGCTGAGCTCCTGTGTCCCATTCCCCTGAGTGGTGCTGGTGTGCAAAGGTCTGGGGAGGCACTCGAGCAGCAGCAGTCTCTTCCTGCCAAAAATAAAGGGGAAGCAGGGAGCTTAACTCCAGCAGGACCTGGTTAATCTGTGCTTAGATTATCTCAATTGCGCCCAGGATTAGGAAACACTTAAGCAGGGACTAATCTTACCCGGTGGACAGAGCCTGTCTGACTTCTTAATCCCATGCCTTGACTCACAGGACTTGACTTCCAATGGGTCCAGGCATCCCTGTGGCCAGGCTGTGCCTCTCTGTGGGGTTGTGGTGGGGAGCCCAGATGTGCTTTCAGGTCTTTTGCACAGCAAACTCTGCATTTGGTCGTCCTTTCTTCCTTCTTTCCCCTCCTTCTACACTAAGCAGGAATCAGGCAGAAGGCTCTGAGCACCGTGCAAAGCATTAGGTACAAGACAGGGCTGTGTTAATTACCCTGATTTTCTGAAGAGACGCTGCAGTGGAAGATGAAAGGGAAAACAGCTGATGTGAGAGCGTTTCTGTCTGCCAAGTGACTCTTTGAGAAGGTCTCCAGTGCTATTTCCGAGGTAGTGTAACTGAGTAGGGTGTCCTGAACCTCAGACTACCTTCTGGGAAGGTAACTCCATCCAGCCTCTGCCCTCTGGAAAGGAAAATAACTCAGGGCACAGCTGCAATGGAAATCCCCCACTTCAGGGAAAACAAGGGAAAAAAACACCAAAACAAACAAATAATAATTTAAAAAGTGTGGTTTTTGCTTGTTTCAAGAGAAATAAAACATTTTTTTCTCTTTTTGTCAATTAAAAAAGCCCCAAAACCCCAAGAGGATGTCGCTAGTAATAAACAATGCAAAAAACCTCACTAATTTCTTGTTTGCAAAATTGGCAGTATTTAGAGCAGCTGAATTTGGGAAGCAAACTAGAGGTTTGCAAGTATGAAACACTAATGTGGCTGGCATCCAGCAGCTCCCCTGCCGGGGAGGAAAAGCCTCTAACACAGATTATCCAGCAGTTTATGCAGCTCAGCTTCAGCGGGGAGACCTTTACGACAGCAAACCTCCCAAGAGCTCTGGCGATGAAACCCCAGAGCTCATCCCCGCGGTGCCTCCGGCCCCTCCCGCAGCACCACCGCCTGCAGAGCCTGCCTCCTGCCCGGCCTCCCCCTTCCCCAGGCTGTGCAATTCCCAAACTCGGACCGTGCCCAAAAGCACTGCTGAGCCATAATTGGTGCCTGAGGTGAGAATTACAGAGGCCCTCGAGAGGAAGGCAAAAAGAAAAACAAAGTCCCTGCCCCAAACGAATCAGCAAAGCAGCAGCAGCAACAGCGAATAACCCCCGTGTGATTTAAAGACTTGAAAGAGGCAATAAATAAAGTCAATTAGCCCACAGATTTTGCCCTGGCTTATATGGAGCCAGCCTGGGAGAAAGAAGGGCAAACCCAAAACCCATTAGCCAGAAAAGCATCTCTTCTTCCTACTCTAAAAAACCCACTACAACAAAAAAATATCAAAATGAGCGGGGGTGGTGGAGGTGAAGCCAGGAAGAAAAGGGGAGCAAAAGGGGAGGTCCTGCTGGGCAACAGGCTGTTGGTGAGGGAGGAGCCCCTCTGCCAACTATCGACCTCCTCTCCTGCTCAGAAGGAGTCCCTCCCCTGCGGGGGTGGCTTTGCGAGCACCGTGCTCCAAGCGCCCACGCTCTGGGTGCGAGGGTAACACCAAAGACGTTCCCAAGGGATGGGGGAGCTGCTTTGCCACCATCCCTCCCTGGCCCTGCTCAGCGTCCAGCAGGAGGTCACAGCTGCCCGAAGGGGATGTGGCAGGGAAAGAGCCCGGTCGTTCAAGTTATTAAGGCCAAGGTTAGGAAAGGATTAACACAGCCTTTCCCAGACCTCGAACTCTTTTAATCAGGATTTACAGTTGTGAATTCACTGCTGAGGCCATTTACTGTCCCTTCTCCGTCTTGCAACCCTCATATCCTTTACAAGAATGCTCTTTTGGTACCCCATAGGTACCTTTGCACATCCTACCCTTAATAGAAATTACCTAAAAACCACAGAGCTTTGGGACCCAGATACTCAATCTGCTTCTGTGCTAAACATGCCACAGTGTCTCTTAACTCCTGACAACCATTATCCAGCTGCTGAATGAGCCTTATTATGAGCAATTTTTGTAAATCATATTGAAAGCGTAAAGTCAGAACGAAGGAAAAAAAATGGATCTCGGGTCATGAACTGCAGCAACACCTGGCAGGTTGGTTTAAAAAAAAAAAAGAGATAAAAGCTAGCAAAATTGTTGACACAAGATCCTGGGGTGATACTTTACAGACAACAGCGTGTGTGTCACACCCAAGCCCAGGGCAGGGCTTAGCCAGCCCTCCAGCTGCAGGGCGGACACCGATCGCAGCTGCGTGACACCTCATCCTGCACCTTTCCAGGAGCCTCTCAGCGGCTCAGCTCGGAGCGTACCAAACCCCAAAAGATTGTGAGACACGCCACAAACTGGAGGGGGTTTTATCGACCGAAAGTATTTCTAGTCCGAGGAAGGCTGGGGCAGGCCTCTGCATCGGCAGCAGCACGGTGTTAGCTGGAAACTCTCCCCCTTCTGCCTCCGGTGCTTGGCGAGTCTCCGCAGCTCTGCTGCTGCAGGGCGAGCACGGTGCCGAGCAGGGCAGCAGATAAACGATGTGTGTCGTGGCCCTGGGCTGGTGCCTGCGTGTGCTGTGTCACTGGATTTAGAGCCGTGCACGGGCCATTGTGCCGTTCCGAGCCGTGGGTTTTGGCCGTCACTGATTGAGAGCCCTCCGGCGGTGACCTTAACGCGCGGGCAGCGCGCTGGTAGCGACTGTCACTGTCACTGTCGCTGCAGAGGGCAGCACGGGAGGGTGGGCGAGCGCTGTATCCGGCATCCAGACGGTCTTTGCTGCAGGCCAAAGAATCTCTGCGTGTGTGAGAGGCGGCAGAGCGGTCCCTGGGGCCAGCGGGGTCGGCGGCTGGCAGCCCCTGGCCGGGGAATGTGGCGGGGAAGGGCGGGCCGGCGGGAGCAGGACGGAGCTGGAGTGGCAGCGGGACCGCTGGCGTCATCAAAGCCAGTACCTCGGCTTTGATGAAAAAAACCAAAAATAAAGCAGGCACGGCGGCGGGAGGCCGGGGGAACCGTGCAGGTGTGACAAATTAAAGATTAGCACTGCCGCGCACGGGGATGCTCCGTTTGTCTCATTGCCGGCCGCCGCTGCCGGCACCACGTGTGGCACAGTTCTGACACGTCCTCCGGCTTCGCTGGAGCAGCGCAGCGCTGCCCTTGCCCCCACACACGGCCCGCCGTCCCCAAGTGTCCCCTTGCCAGCCCACTTCAGCTACACCCACTCATTAGCGGTTCAGGACTCGCAGCCTGGTCTTTGCCTGGAATCCTGCAATTACTCGGTGCGCTGGCTCGGATCTGGCTCCCGCACGGCAGCGAAACAAAGGCGAGTGGGAACAGGCAGCCCAGCTGCCGCCGGCCCCGCAGCCATCCCCGGGCGGGCACCTCGGCGATGGGGGACAGGTGAGGTTCAGGTTTCAGGCCAAAATTAAAGCAGGAAGGGAATGGATCACCCATGAGCTCTAAAATAAGAGGAGGTTTTGTTTTATTTAATGCAAGGCCATTTTGGCCAATGTAAAATATCTGTCAAAATGGAGACACAAACCAGTTCTGCCTGAAAACGTTGGGGCCAAATTGGCTTTGAGACTTGCATAGTCCTGAGCCAATTAAAATGTCATAATAATGTAATCTCAAAAAAAGACACGGTGTCTCCTAGTTAGGAGATATACGCAAGAAAAGGAGTCATTCCCCAGCTAGAAGTGTTTATCCAAGTGGCTCCCTGTGAGAAAATCAGTGGGTGAAAAGGGAGAGGGAATACCCCCAAAAGCAGCAGGGGCCTAGATGCAAGTCTGTGCTCTGCTCCATGTTCACATTGCCTGTGCTGGTGTCCCTGGAGCTCTCCAGGAGTTCAGGGGGGGTCTTTGCAGGTGTGGGAAGGTCCTGCCTGCACTGCAGGTCTTGTGCTTTGGGGTGGCTTCATTGCAAATGACAGTTTTAGCCTCTGCGCTGAATTTCCCAGCCTTGATGAGTCTTTGGGAGACATGTGTCCCCCAGGTATATCAGCAGTAATGGAAAGTGCCACTGTCACTACAGGCACTAACTCATCATTTTGATGACCCATCGATCCCTGGAAGAGTCGAGTGGAGGGTGAAATAAATGTGGTTTGCTGGGACAGGAAGAGAGGAGGAAAATACTGAAGACATTTTGCTTCAGTGGCCAGTGAAACGAATGGAAAACTGGCCACTGGCTGCAGTGGACATGAGGCTGGACTGTGCCCATGTTCACCAGAAGTCAGGGGACATGCTGAAAGGCAACTTCCCAACAGCCATCTCGGGCTAGAGGGAATCCCACTTGTGTCCCTCTGGAGCTGCCCAGAGGTGCCAAGGCTTGTGCTTGGTGTTGCCTTGCTCTTTGGAGAATCTCAGACCTGCCTGGTGCAAGAGGGGGACTCCCACAGGCTCCCCAAACTGCAGGTGGCTTCCAGGGCCATTTCAGAGGACTGAGGCTCCCGCCCTGGGCCGGCAGAGCTGTGCAGTGGGTGCTGGGGAGCAGCAGTTTCCCAGAGGGAGCCAATTCCAGCCGATGCCGCAGCCTGCAGCGAGCCCCGAGCCCTGGAGGCCATTCCCTCTCCTGGGCTGCCACAGCCAAGTGCTGAGCTGGAGCTCATTAGTCCTGCTGTGAGGGAAGTTAATTAGCTCGGGGAGAACGCCGTGCTAATTTGCCTAACCGGCTTTGGGGACCGAGCTTAACCCCACCGGGCAGGCTCGGACGCTCTGGCCGGGGCTGTGCCTCCCGCAGCCTGCGGGCTCCAGAGCGGCTTTGAACGTGTCACCCCTGCTCTTGTGAGGCCGTGTGAGCTCATGTCTCCTGGCAGGGGGGGCTGTCATGCCGAGGCAGCCCCGGCACCGCGGTGACACCGGCCGGTCCCGCTCGGCGGGCAGATGGAGCCGCCTCAGCGCTGCCGCGGACGCGGGCACAGCGGGGCGAGGGTCTGTGCCGAGCAGAGGTGCCGTGGCCGTGCCTCCCTGCGGCTGCCACACGGCTCAGAGCAGGATTTGCAGCCCGTGTGGCCGTCCCTTCACACCCCTCTCCCCCGGCCGGCTGCCCCTGCTTCCCTGTTACGCACGGATTGCTCCGCAGGCCAGGGCTCTGACTGCGCCTCGTCTTTTCCTCTCTTTATCGGTCCCTCTTGTCTTGCAAGAGTGTGGAACTTGGACAGGGCGATTTGAACAGCGTGTGCAGCAGATGGAAGCAGGTCCCAGGCTGTGGCCAGGTGGAGGGAGCACTCAGCAGGCAGAGGCTGGGCATGGCAAGCTCAGAAGAGGCGCCTGGCTCTGCGAAACGCTGCTCTCTCTCCACCTAATGCTGAAGCAATTGGTGTCGATGGCTTTTGAATGACTGTTTTTGGCACGCAGGCAGGAGGCTGCCCCCTGCTCCCCCACCACGCGGGAAGCCAAGCTTGGCTCAGCACGATTTGCAGCAAGGGAGAGAAAGGAAAAGAAACACGTACAGCAAAGAGGCAGGGAGAGAGAAACAGGAACAGGGTAATCTTCAATGCAAGCTTACAAGCTGCTCTAAAAATAGGTGAACTGTTCCCAGCAATTAGCCAGGAGATGGTTTTATTTGCAGCAGTGCGATTTCAGCAGCAGTGCTTTTGGCAGGAGGAGATGGGAATGTCCCAGCAGCTCTAACCTTGCAGAGCAGGAGGAGACTTGCCTCCCCTTGCCAGGGGACAATCTCCACAGAGAGCAGGCGAGCGTGGGCTCAGGCACGAGTGCATTCAACCTTCCTTTGCCTGCCTGGAGAGAGGGAGCAAGAGAGCAGCAGAAAAGAGGTATCCCCTCCACAGTGGCTGCTGCCTGTCTGGGATTAGATGCTCCTCAGCCTTTGCACTGGAAGAAATGATGAAGTCCTTTCACAGGGGCAGGAGACAGCAGCATCCTGGCATTAGGGCTTGGTCCCTAAAAGTGTTCAAGCAAGGACAAGCCATGCCCGAGGCCTCAGTGGGGAGTGGCTGAGGGAGCCAAGCTCGGAATACAGCAAGGACTGAGCCTGAGGCCCTCGATCTGCCTGCACGTGCACTCTGCAATTCTTGGCACCCAGGGGAGGTGCTGAGGGCTGTGCCCACCCCAAACCAGCACGTGAAGTCAGATAGGTGATGGATGGTGGGAAGTGGGTGTCAGGCAGGGCTTTCCCAGCCAGCCACGGTGGATATGCAGGTTAATGCCACAGCTGCCAGGTACCTTCCCTTTTGGTGCTGTGGCAGCAAGGACAGGAGGCTGTTCTCCCCTCCAGCCTGGTGCAAGGGCTCCTCATGAGGCAGTGGGCATCTCTGGGCTCCTTGCAGGAGTTGGGCTGCTGAGGGTTTGGGGTGGGACAAGTGGCAGAACTGTCCCAGCCTGGCTCCCAGGTGGCCCTTGTGTGCTGGAAGAAGTGAGAATCTTCCCCTGGCTTGGCTGGAGAAGCCTAACAAAACCAAGGAGTAATCTTAAAATTCAGGCAAAACTCAGCATTTACATCCTGCTGTTGCTTTCAGTGGGAGTGGGACTGGGATGGAGTCAGCATGGATCAAGGTAATTTCTTGCATTTTATGGGTTCTGACAATGTAGGATGACAGCAGGAAAACAAAACATAGTGAAACAGAAAAGTGCAAAGAGTCACCTCAGCATTGTGCTGGCCTTCTCCCACTGGTCCAGCACTGCATAACCCAAACCCACCCACACCCTAGAAGGAAGACAGAGGGACTGGAGGGACATTTTGACTGAGGAGGTGCAGGCTGCCTAAGGGCAGCACGTGCTGCAGTCTGACAGCCCAGCCCCATGACATGGAACCCAATGGCCCATGGGCAGAGGACAGCCACCACTGCCCCATGTTCCACAAGCATGTGGGGTACCCTCACCTGCATCCTGGAGGGGAACAGTGTCACAGGATTGTTGCTTTCCAGACCCAGGAGGTCTGTTATCACTCTTGATAAAAGCTGGTTTTGGCAGAGCAAAAGCCCAACGGTGAGAAGACAATGAGCCATTTGACCTACAGGCAGCAGCTCTCCCTGGGCTGGGAATCAATCCATTGCTGAATGAAAGAAAACAGACTTTACATCCCATTTCAGGCAACACCCAGCTCCTGCTGTCCTCCTGTTGATTTTGTGGCTCTGCAATCATGTTTAACTTCCCATCTTTCTGCCTCCCTATTGCTGCCTGTGAGGCCTGTGCAAACAGCAGGGGAAGCAGGCTAATTGCCTCTAGAGGAGGAATGGTGATAACAGTGGCGCTGGAAGAGCCATCACAGGCCGGCAGTGAGCAAACGAGAACACAGGGAAAAGCTCCCCCCTCTCCCCTGGATGCTCTGCTGAAGGATTACTCGTACCCACAGGAGGTTGTGCTGCTCCAGAGTGCCGAGTGCTGCTGATTTTGAGTGTCCTCTCTACTGGGACACGATTAACTGGAAAATTTACAAGCTGGGAGGTCTCTCCAGGAGCCAGTTTAAAGCCAGCAGTTCCTCGGGCTCGCTCCTGCGTGGCAGAGCAGCTGTCAGTGTTGGATAAAAATTGAGGAGCGGGATGGGAGCAGCCAGGGCGTGCACCTGTGCTGCTAGTGGGGATGGACATGCAGCTGTGGTGGGGGGATGCCTTGGAGTTATTTTGGGGGTGGCTGCAGAGCCTCCCAGTGGTGCCCATGCTGCCTTTGGGCAGGAGGGGAGTTTGCTGTGAGGCCCTGAGGTTATGTAGAGCTTCGCTGCCCTGCTGTGCCCCCAACAGAGGATGGCCACAGGCTCCCTTTCTGCTCTAACCTCTGTGGAAACTGTGTTGGCAGATGTGCTCTCACTCCCAGGCAGGGTAGAGACATGCAAGAGATTTGTCTATTTTTTACATACACACACACACACACACATATATATATATATATATATGTGTGTGTGTGTGTGTGTGTGTGTGTGTGTGTGTGTGTGTGTGAGCAAAGTGTGGCCAGGTGTGCACTCACCTGGGATGTGGATAAGGTGATGTAGCCCACTTGAGACACGAAGAAAGGCCCTGAGCTGTTTCCTTTTTAGCTGTTTTTTCTCCTCCTTCCTCAGTGTGTCCTTTGCCCCCGTTCCAGCAGCCAGGGATGACACTGCCGTTCCCCTGCTCATCCCTCCCCTGCCCTCCTCTCCTCAGGGATCCTCCTGCAGACAGAGAAATCCTCCCAGGAGGGAAGTGGCAGTAGGAAGGTTTGCACAGTGATGCATGAATGCAATCAGCCCGGCCTTTCCAGGAGCTCCGGGAGCGTGTGGTGAGGGGGCGCAGCCTCCCTGGAGAGATTATACCTGAGACGCATTGGAAATGGCTCTGGGGAATTTTTAACCTAGCAATCAAGAGACAGCAAATGAAAATCAGTGATGGGCAAAGAGAAATGAAAATCCGTGATGGGCAAAGAGGCCAGGGGGAGGCAGGGGCTGCCCTGCTCCAGAGCTGGACAAATCTGTGTGAGTCACTGTCCTCTTAGCAGAGAGGGACAAGACCTGTGCTGGAGTGAAGGGGGAAACTTGGCTGGGAGCTCCAATGGCTCTGAGAATTCTCAGCTACAAAGGACTGGTCTCCTCTATCCTCCTGGATGACAAAACACTTCTCAATTGCCTAAAAAAACCCAGGACAATGAGAGAGAGGATTAGGAGGGGGACAGAGGTCAACAAACACAGCATGTCCCGTCTTGGTGCAAGCTTCCCCTCAGCTTGGGCAGTGGGTGCTCAGCTCTGGGTTTCTGGGGATTAGACACGGGTTCCAAACAAACTCCATCTTCCAGACTGGAGATTGCCTGCTCTTCCCAAATGCACACAGGGAGGGGTGTGAAGTGACGTGTAAACTGGGTCTGCTGATTCAGAATTCTCTTGCTGGGAAAAGCAAAGCGAGGGAGAAAAAGCCGATTATAATGCTGCCAAATTAGCAGAGCTTTACATGACAGGTATGGGAAGCACCTGCAATCCCAATCCATACAGTGCAGCATTTTAAGAGTGGTTATTCCAAACAGCTCTGCAGGATGCACAGCCCTCCCCTGCCTACACTCCCCTCTACTCTCATCCATGGCCTTTCCCTTCCCCCAGCTGTGGGCAGCCCTGGTGCAGTAGCTCGCACTGCTCCACACCAGGAGGATCCTACCTTAGTGGCTTTTCCCAGTGCTGATCCACATTTTGGAAGACAGCCAAATCCTGGAGCTGAATCTGCTCCTGGCATTGCTCTAGCCGTGTGGCTAAGGGCGATGCCAGCAGTGAATCTGGCTGGGAACGTCTGCAGTTTCTTTAATAAAAGGGAAATTAAAAAATCCCAGCCTGACATGGCCCAGTGGAGCTGTGCCCCCTGGCAGTGCCAGCTGCACGCTGCCTGGAGCAGGGCAGCCAGCACGGTGGACAGATGGTTGCTGCCCATGTTAGCACGCTGCTCTTTCGAGGAGAGACTCGTGCTTTTCCTCCATTCACCTCTGCAAATATCCATTCTGCATCCACTTGTGTGTTTTCAGCTAGCAGCTTGCTCACAAACCTTGGGCTGCACCAGAGACATCTCTCTCCCCAAGGCCAGGGGTACCATATGGCACATTCCAGCCTCGGAGACCAAACAGCTTGCTCAGGCACATGCTGGGGCATGGGTGTCAGGGAAGGGACTGTTTATCTGAAGAATCCTCCCCAGCTCTGCTGTCAGAAGGTTCTGGCCTTATGCCTCCTTCTCACACTCCAGTGAAAACACAGTGGGCATGGAGCTCCCTTCTGCTGGACTTGACCTGCCCCTTGCTGGGGCCCAGGCTCCAGTCTCAGGTTTGAAGTGAGCTGTCTCCCACTCCAGGTTTGGGAAGGTGAACAGGAGAGAGGAGAGATTCCTCCCTTGCTCCTCCTACCCCTGAGGACATCCCTGTCAGGGCACTCCATGCCTTTTACTGTGACAGAAATTCTTCCTAGCGTCCATCAGCAAGAGATGGGACCCTGGCACCCATGTTGCAAAGCCAGAGCTGCTTGGAGCTCTGAGCAGCTGCAGAAGAGTGTAGCAAGCTGATTTCCCTTCCCTTCTGCTTACACATGCACTCATGGACATCCTGTGGGGCAGAACAGGGCCCTCAGAGCAGTGTGGCAGTGGGTGAGGGCACAGCAGGCAGGGCATGGGCAGAGGAGCTGCAAGGCAGTGCTGTGGAGAAATGGGAATAGCATGGAGAGGGGAGGAAGGGGGAGAGTGACCCTTGTGGTGGGCACAAGGACTTTGCTTGGCACACGTTGGTAAGAAACTAAAAAAAAGAGTGGCACCTGCAAAACGTGAATGAAAGCCTGGCGTGAGGGATGAGGACTTGCTCAGTGATGTTGTGAGGGTTCAGAACCTTTGGCTGGTGGAACCCCAGCTGTATTTAGGCACCATATGGGTGTTAAGTGCAGTGGCACAGGAGCAGGAGGCAAGTTCTCATTCTTCCACCAGTCCTGGGAACGTGAAGCCTGGGCCTGACCCGGGGGCTGCCTGCCTCATGCATCACTCAGATGACAACAGAGTTATTTTTTCCCTGACAGGTCTCAGAAACCAGGTCACTCTGCATGTAAATCTGTAACAAATCTGGCTGGGATTAGGCGGGCCGTGGAGAGGTGGCAACAAGCAGCATTCACCAGCTGTGCCTGTAGTGAAGGCTCTGCACCGCTCGCAGCGAAGGGAGCACAGGCACATTCTTTCTTGAGCAGGGGGGTTGCTATGCCAGGAGCTGCCATCCTGGCTTGGAGGATTTGGGCCATGATGGCCTCAGCAGAAACAAACACTGCATTCCAGGGAGGCCAATCCTTGAGAGCAATTAAATAATAATAACATCATAGTAATAAGCAGATCAATCAATCCCTCCATGAGCTGAGGAATCCTGGGGGGAGCACTGGGCTTTTTCCAGAGCAAACTAGGACCAGCTCTTCTCCAATAAATACAAATAATACCAGTAACAAACCTCAGATCTCGGGCCAAACTTTGGCTAATGACACCTGTGCAGGATGTGGGATGCACGTGGGCTGGATGGACACGGCTTTAACTTTGCCTGTGCAGCAAACACTGTCCTGGGCTGAGGGGTGAAAGAAGCAGCATAGCTGCAGCAGGCAGGGGCTTGTTATCTGTTTCCTACTCCTCCTTCCTTCTTGAGGAGGTGAGCACAGGCGCATAGGGTGATTACAAACCAAATCACATCTCTCCAACAGTGTGCCTCCCTGCTCCAAACTAATCAACTGAACCTTTAAGGGTTAAAGAATAGCAGCACTTGTCTCCATGGGCATCACAAGACCTATTGAAAAATCCCGACCCTTTTGGCTCAGTTGCTGAGGGAATTTTTCAGCTGAAAATGCCAGGGCTCTGGGAACTCTTAAACCCCACAAACTCTAGATTGCTTTTATGCCTGCCCCAGGCTGCAGCCTCGGATCTTTTCTTTTCCCCTCTGCAAACTACTGGGTAATGAACCCTTGTGGCATGCCAGCTCACCTCCCCTTCTCCCAGCTGGCAGCCCAGCTCCACAGCGATGCCCTTTTGTTCCACCGGTGCTGAGATCTGCAAACTCATTGCTAATTACTGCATCTGGGGCTTCCAGCTCCAGCGACAACGCCAGGACTTTCTCCGGGCTCCTGATGGCCAAAGTTCATCCCCCTGCTTATTTCCTTACCAAAGACCATTATCTCTCATTTACATCTAAACTAGTTTTTTATACCAGTTTAAATGCTGCCCCTCCCCCTGTAATCTCAATGCAAATGAATTAAAAGTTCATTCTTCTGATGCTCAAATCCTGTGCACTTTCTTTTTCACTTCTTATTTAAATCACACACTGTTTTGAACTAAACCTTTTATTTCCTCCCAATTATTATTTCTGGTGTGTTTTCCAGAGCCTTACAACATGGCATCTGATTATACACAAAGCTTCAGAATAAAGCCCTGCTTTTTCCCTTCATTAAGGACACAAAGGATTCCTGTGTGAGCCAAGCAGCACTTTGGACACTAATACAGCTTTACACCCCAAATCACATCCTGGCTCTCTGCAGAGCAGATTGGGGAGTGGATCCCTGCCTTTCCTTGCTGCCAGCATCCTTTGCAGGCTACAGCCAGCTCCTTCCTTCCTTGGAATGAACATCTGATTAAGCTGTGCCAGCATGTTCACCCACAAACTCCCATCCTCTGGCTCTTCCTACATCACAACTGGGTGTGTTTGCTGGATAATCCTGCCTGCCTGGATCCCCTCTCTTTGCCTCTGTGTTAGAAGTCCAGAAGCCTGGTGGGCCCACACAAGATTTTGCTGTTGTTGACCATTTCCCACAGAATGGGAGTTGCATAGAAAGCCTAATCTGTAAACCCCACAGTCCTTCCTGAGGCTTAAAATTAGTGAACTTTGGGCCAAGTGGTGAGACCAAGGACGTCAAAGCAGGCAGTGGCAGGACTGCTTGCAACCCCCACAGGTAGTCACCAGATCCCTCCTGCATCTGAGATCTTGTCATCTGAAAACTGCCTGAATCAAATCAGCAGTGCAGGAAACCATTCTGTCTGCAGCACGTTTCCCTTATTTAACATCATCATGCAGAAAGGAATAATGTATGCCATGTTTACCAAGCAAAGAGGGGAGAGCTTTCTATCAAAACGATGTATTACTGAGCTGATTAGCTGCACAAGAAGTCTCTAAGCAAATGGGTTTTATCTTGTTGAATATTCCAGCATTTTAAAAATAAACTATTCATTCCTGACGAGTTTTAAAAATACTTCTGACTGGCCGTCACGTGAAACTCATAAACATTTGGAACCATGGGGGTTCAGGACAGATTTCAAAGGGAGTGCACAGGGTGTGAGAAGCAATTTGCCAAATGGACACAGGACATGAGTTGGATCACTGGTTTCCCCCAGAGAGAGGCTTCTTTCAGTATAGAAAGGTTTTGTCTAACAGGATATGCATGGGTCTGTAAGGTGAAGGATACTAGACCTGCAGCTCTGATATCATACCACACTTCTCCTCTAGGACCTTGGGCAATTCAGGGGAATTCTTGGGTTATTGCTGCCTGCAGTAAATATCTGTGAAGTGTTCAAATGTGGGGGTTATTACTGTTAAATATCTGTGCAGCTTTCACCACTGCTTCATGGAGAAGCCAGCCTGTATGAACAATCCTCTCTCTGGCAGAGTGGGAATTTAATGGTACAGGAATGAACATGGACTGAGAAACATGAGGAAAGCCAGAGCTACTCCATACCAGGAATTCTTTTTCATTAAATATTTGAAATCTGATGTAATTAGCTACCCTGGCCACTGTAAGCTTGCCTTAAGTTTAGAAACAGCCAGGCCAGGCCACGTGCTTCCTTGGCTGCCAAGCTCAGGTCTTTCTGACCTGCTGAGGAGCAATGCACATTCCCAAACCCAGGCTGGCCACTTCCTCCATCACGTCGAAAGTAAAATTAACATCTGAATTCCAGCGATCCAGGTCAGCCCGACCCCTGAAGAATATACACCACCAGGGAGGTCATGAAACACCACAAAAGCCATGAACAAAACCACTAATTGGCTTCTTTTCAGCCGTACCCCTGTGCCACCAGTCTTGTCCTTCTCAAACCACCCTGTGCTGCCTTCGGACTGCTGAGACACAGCCTATTTTTGCAGGGCCAGAACAGTTAATGATACTTTGTGTTACTGATTCTGTAATTCATATTGTTTGTGCTGGCAGGGAATTCCCCTTGACATTTTATCTCAGCCAGTCTCCCCTGGCTGTTGAAAATATTTGGAATTATTATTTCTGGCTCACGGGTCCACCCTAGGTTGTGGCAGAATTATTCCTGGGTTGTGCACAAGCCCATGGCCACTCTCCCCAATGTCATTGGTCTGGAATAGATGGGACACACAGGATATATAGGACATATCAGTGGTGGGGGTTGGGGGTATGCAAAGTTTATGGTAGATGTGGAACAGACAGAATTGAGGTAAATAGGTTTTAAGGTGTTATCCTGGCTGTTCCTGGGGCCAGTGAAAGGGGCACTGGGCTGGGGGGCTGGGGAGTGGGGGCCCAGGGAGTGAGGTAGGGAAGCTGATGGCTGGGCAGGAGGAAGCAAGCAAAGGGGCAGAGCAATTCCAGGATGATGATCTGGGGTCTGAGTGTCCTCTCTGGGGCAGTTTGATCTGCACCTGGGCCAGAGTGTGGTTTGGGGAGAGGTGCCTGTGTGGGAACTTGGGGGCTGGCACCAGTGTGAGGACACAGGGGTTGAGGGGCATCCCTGCTCAGCTGTGTGTGCTGCTGTGGCTCTGCTGGCAGGCTGCTTCCCTCGATCAGCTGTGTGCATTCATCAGCGCCCTGCTCCCGGCCCCTGGAGCTGCAAGGCGAATCACAAAGGGCACATTTTTACACTGCTTTTAATCCCACGATCCTGCGCATTTAAACCTGAACTGCCTCGCATCTGAACCTCTGCAAATGCCTTTTGCAGCAGCCCCCAACCCACAGACCACTCTAGAGAAAAACTAATTAAAGCTGCCCGACAGGCTGCTAAATATTAAGAGCCCAATAACGGTGCAAGCACAGGGACATCATCATTTTGTCTGAATGACAAAAGCTGGTAGCCAGTGGCTGCTGATAGATAGATAGATAGATAGATAGATAGATAGATAGATAGATAGATAGATAGATAGATAGATGATAGACAGACAGAGGGGCCGGGCAGGCTTGTGCCGGCCTTGCTCAGCAGAGCATCCCGCTGCCCTGGGAGCACCATCCACGACGATCGCTCCAGCGCTTCCCGCTCCGCACCCATCGCATTTCACGCGTTTCAGGGCCGGGCTGAGCCGGGCTCGCTGCCGATTCACGTCACGTAAAAGCGGCAGGGCCAGCTGGCCGACGTGGGCTGTGCGGTCCTGACCCTCATTTCTGCCCTTCCTCCAAATATTCTGCAATTACGCATCGATTGCTCGGGGCGGGGAGAAAAGCAAACACGCCGTGAACGCCGGTGCGCTGTGGCTGTTTGCTCTCAGCGGCTATGGCACAGGCTGCTGCTAAAGAAGAAAGTGAGTGACGGGCAGAGCTGGTGTTTTGGGGTTGTTCATATCATGGAAAGCCCTAGAACCCTCCAGGATGACTAGCCATAGGCACGAAAAAGCCCCCACCAAAGCAACAGCCCAGGCAAAACGGAATTCGAAAGAGAAAAACGGAATTTGAAATTCAGCTAAATCACACTTCTCTCTGAAAATTTCATTCCTGCAATTGTTCTGAGTAACATGTACGATTACTCTAGCTGAAAGAAATGATAAAAAGCATTTCGTTTTCTCAGCTCGTTTGCTTTCTACATCTGGCAGTGTTTTGTGTGCAGGCAGTCTCACCGTGTTCCTGAGGTAGAGCGCTTGGAAATGGAAGCTGAGGAATAACAGTGCAAGATGGTTTTTTTTAAACTGTTTTGCAAACGCTTCTGCTTCTAACGACCAATAGATGAGCTAAAGCCCTTGGCAAAAAATGATATGACAATAAATAACAGCAGTTTGCAGTGTTATTGTAATGGTGAGGAAACCTCCACACTCTTTATTTAATATCCAGGTAGTACCTTGCAGTACAGCAGAGTAGAATGTGCTGGCAATAACTTCCCCAAAGAAAAGCTGCCCTTTCATCCATTGCTGTCCCCAGCTGTGCTTTCACCAAGGGGCTGGAATGGAGATGAGTTTACTTCCATGAGGACTGCCACGTGTCCAGCTCCTCAAAGCTTGAAGTCCTCCAGGGGAAGAGGCATTAAAGGAGTTAGGCAGCAGTGCACTCTCCTGATCTGAGCAGATGCTAGGGAGATGCTCTGTGATTTAGGGGCCCAATGGCATGGTCTTCAGTGAGCAGGGTGCTCTGAAAGAGCCCAAGACCCAGTGCACAGCAAACTTGCACGTGAGATCTGCCAGGCTGTGCATTGGCACTTGCAGCACAGAGGCTGCTGGATGAGGATGTCGTGGCTCTGGGGTGATGTGTGGGTTCAGAGCTGTGGTTCCCACGTGGGAAGTCCCACAGGACTTCAGCTCAGTTTGCTGGTGCCCCAACAGCAAGGGAAGAGGGAGGATGAACACATGTGGAGTGAAGCTGTGCAGCTGGCACTTCAGGATCAGAGGAATATGGCCGTTCCAGAGTCCTGTCCTCATCTTTCTCTTTGTGGCAAGTCAGACAACAGAGGCATAAAGGACTCCGCAATTTGAAATGGCCAATAAACATTTTGGTGTATTGGTCAAGATTTAGGGGGGGTTATTTTACACACTGGTGAAAAAATAATAAAAAGTTCTGCTGGGGAAAATTCAGGTGAAGTTTATCTGCCCTTTAATGTGCAGGTGTACAAGATCACAGCTCCACTCTAAACGAGAGCTCCTCTTACCTGATGCACTCTCTCTCTTGACCCTGCTGTAACCAGGGTCCCATCCCTTGGCTGGTCACCCCTTTCTCCAGTGAAGCTGAGGAGCTGATGGGAGCAGCACAAAACTGCTGGAGCCATTTGCCATGTGGATTCTCTGCATGCCCCACACATCTTTATTAGTGCCCCCAAAAACGTACCAGCAGCACTGGGGGCTTAGCACAGATGTGTTTGTTTAACCCATCCTGGCTAAATGACCGTGATGCTCCCCACATATCCTCCAGGAACTGTTTACCATCACACTTTCCTCTCCTGATCCCACTGGATGAGAAAGCAGGAAAAAGGGACCTCAGGGACGGGGCTCCTGCTCTCCAGTCATCCCCAGGTCAGAGGGTGTTGGCAGCCCAGCACAGTCCCCAGTGCCTGCAGATCATGCATCATCCAGAGCACTGGGATGAAGCTCAGTGTGCTGACTCTGGCTTGCTTAGAAATTTTTGAATAAAATGGATTTTCCATGAGACAGTGCAAGCTCATCAGATCTGATTTGTTCCCCAGAAGAACAGCAGCTGCTATAAACTTTCACCGAGAAAAGGATAGAATTTCTGCTTAAAGCCAGAGCTGGTGGAAGATATAATATCAGGCCTGCCTGGCCAGTAGCCAAATGATTAGGACAAAGAAAGACTGAGTTCAAGTCTTTTAGCTGAGCAGAGCTTGCACTGGAACCTGGGTCTCCAACACAGTCAGTGGGTGCTAATTCTCCAAGAATTGTGATGTGAGACTGGGAAAGGCAAAAGAAAGCAAGGCATGCTGCAAAAACAAAAGCAAAAAAACCCCACCCAAACACAACCCCAAAAACACACACACACACATACAAAATACCCCTACAACAGAGAGAAGCTGGAAGCTGTCATCAGCCAGGGAAAATTTCCAGCTATGAGCCTGCTCTCAGCTATCCTTATGCTGAACTGCTCAGCTAAACCCCCCAAGGGCATCTCCAAAGTCTCCTTTTCTCTTCCTCCTCCTTTGAATACATACATGGTATTCAAACATCATACATACATACATAAGCTGTAATACATAGGACATATTCAAAGTATTTTACATACCAACTACTGTTTCCATTAAACCTTCTGGGCTTTGTGCAGTACCTGCAAGAACATCTGCAACCAAGTGGAAATTTAACAAAACCCGCTTCGTATAAAAGTTTGAGTCATGGAACCAAATTGTGTTCCACACGGGCACACAGAAATGGTACAAAAATTAAGATATTAATTTTAATGGGATCTTAAACATTGGTCCCAATTAGGCATATGCCCAAGTCCCATTGGAATTAAGCACATCATTTCTTTGCTGAACAGGGAAGGCTGCTGAATCAGGACTCCAGACTGTAAAATTGCTCAATTGCCTTCAAATTTCTGGGGGAAAAAAATAGTGTGCTCTGAAAGCAATCACAAAATACATTTGGTATTCAAAGAGTATAAGTGAGTGCAGAGCTTATAATTAAATCCTTATCTATGAAGCTGCTACTGAGTGACTGTACATTCTGGGTAATTTTTAATGGCCTGAAACTCAAAAACTAGCATAACCAAATTTTTAAAAATTTTTTTTTTTTCAGAAGACACGGCTAGTTAGCTATAATTCTGCAACAAATCCATTACTTCAAAACAAGTCCCTGGTCCTGCAAGCATGAATGCACTTATTTTTAACGATGTAAGAGTACCAAGGGGGAGTCGTGACGGAAGCTACCAGTGTTAATATGGAGCAGCATGCAAGATATGGAAATAAAAATATATAAATACTTATAAATAAATAAAAATCAGGGTGGGGTTGAGCTCTGAAATGTGCGTTGGAGCTCTAGCCCTCATTTTCAGTCCCACAGCTGCTTCTGCCCAGGGCCTGGGAGAAAGCCCATGGCAAGGTGACACGTGTGACATTGGGGGAGAGAGCAGCAGCAACCAGCCTCAGGAGGGCTAAAGCTTCTTTCTCACTCTTTACCCCTCAACTCTTCAATTATGCCATATTTTTTTAGAAATTCTTTCTCAGCCCTTTTCACCTGAGTGAAAAACTCTGTAGTACAGTAACAACAGTCAAGTAAACAAAGTCCCACATCAAAGAAAGGATACACAGGGCAAGTTTTCAAAGTGGGGTAAGTGATATTTTTTTTAAAGCTTGGTGACTTAAAAGAAAACGTGTCTAGTTTTGCTCGACCTTTTGGGAAAATTCACCATGCTTTGAAGCCAAACAAGTTTTACATCAAATAATAAAAATATGAACTTAAGGTTCAAAAAGGAAACAGTGGGTTGGCTTGCTGGAGAAAGGCTCCTGTCTTTCCCAAAAGCACAGTGAGACAGAGGATGAGCACTTCTCCAGTGTCATTTTCTGTAACACTGTATTCTTTAAAATACAAATCTTGCCACAATTACAGGATCAAACATGAGGTCTTGTCTGAAATAAAAGGTCACATGGCTTTAACTGTAAATAAGTTTTATAAAAAGCTCTTAAGCAGGTCAAAGCGTAGCAGGGGCACTGTGCAGACCGGTTTCCTCTCCTTCCACAGCTCACCCCCACTGAGGTGGGGTTCTGGAGCCACCAGACAGGCTTCTCCTGGTGGTGTAAACTCTGAGGATTACACAGACACCAAAACAGCCCTTCTACTTATAGACAGGGTTTTTCCCAGGTCTCACTCCTGCTGCCCTGTCAGCCACTTGGTTGTGTTCTCAGCTCCTTCACTGCCACCACCACTCCAGCCAGGGGAGCTGAGCCCTCAGCCAGGCACTGCAGGAGCACTGCCCACAGCTCAGAGATGGCCACTGCAACAGAGAGGTGAGGGCAGTTTAGAATCTGTGTTAGGACTGGCTTGACACCCTTCAGCTCACTGCATGGCCATCAATTCTCCTGCTCACACCACTGCAGGACTTTGGGGATGCAATATCTCAGCTTGTCTTTCATGGTCCTGGGCTTTGTTTTCCTTCCCCTGGATGTTGCCTATCTTACATTTTACTGGCTCCTGTACGTTGTTGCTAGGTAGCTCCCACTCCTACTCCCTTCTGTGTGCCCTTAACTTACTGCTGATCTCTCCAGTAGTTCCTGCATCTTTTAATTACATTAATACCTGCTACAGTCAAATGAAAAGGGAAAGAAAAAAAGAAGGCAAAAAATGCGCTCCGGGAACAAGCAAAAGCCAGTCAGCACAGCAGGCTTCCATCTTTTGGCTTTATCTTAATCCCCCCCTTCCTGCTTTTTCAAGCAGACCCCCTCGAATCCTTTTCCTTCTCTTGAGAAAAACCCAGGCATCTCTTGAACTCATTTCTGCACTTTGCCTCAACCGTCTCCCCCGTAACTTATTCCATATGTTTGCTTGGCTTTGCCTTCTGCCACAGTTCCCTCTTTACTCCCAGCTCCTGAACCCTCAGATCACATCACTGGGGCGCTTTGTTGATTTAATTGGATCATCAGCCTGGCTGTAAAGCTTCCCCAGCTAACCCTGCTTCCCTCTCCTGGGCTGCTGCCCCCGCCCTGAGGCTGGAGAAAAATGTATTTCTCTGCTGGATGTATAAATAGATGATGCAGGTTAAATTTAAAATATATTGAAGCTGATAATCACAGGTGCAGGGGCTGCATTTTATCCACTGGAAACAAACATGCTTTCTGGCAGGGTGGAAAAAGGAGGAGGGGATCCTGTGGCTTGGACAGTGAGGAGTGTTCTTCCCCTCCTGCCCTCCCCTTGCTCCTCTCCTGTGCTCTCCCCTCCATTTCCCTACCCCCGACTGCTTTAAGGCCTCTGCTTGTGCTGGGAGGGCAGGGGTTTCAAAGGCCCATGGAGAAGGTCCTGGCTCTGCTCCAGGCTGCAGGATCAGCCAAAGTGCAGCCATCTGCTCTGCAGGGTGCCTAGACAGGGCAGGTGTAGGGTCAGGCCAGGCACCTGCACCCACCAGGTCCCAAAACCTGTCCCCTAAAGAGCACCAGGCTGGGCACTATGGGGGATACAGCAGGGGTACAATGGAACTGATAAAGGATCCTGATATCCTAGGCCTAATCAAACAGAAACCGTGAGAGAGACAGACACAGATAACTACTAAGAGACATGTGAAACTTTGTAATGATTACCAGGTAACTGATGTCATGAAGTATGTATAACCAATGGGAAATTGTTACCAAAAATAAATCCTATATAAGTACCATACCCATAAAACCATATATAAACCCTTTGTATTCTCAATAAATTTGGCTTCTGATCCAGCTCAGTCTCTCCATCACCAACAGGGCACCTGTGTCCCTCTGAACTTGCTTTTTGCCTGTTTTACACTGATGTTGGGATTGGCTGTATCTCGACACATCAAACCCACACCAGGATGAACCAGTGTACCCTGAGCTGCTCCCTTTGCCTCCTGCACCCCTCTGCACCACAATGGCCAGGAGGAGCAGCCATCACCCCTTCCCTGAGCGTGGGCACCTCAGCCTCCCACCTGTGGGAAGCTTGTGCTGGTCCTGCTGAAAGGTGCAAGCAGTGGGAGAGCAGCAGCCAGCACACCCCCAGCCCGGAGGCTTCACCTGCTGTAACTCCTCCTTCCTCCCAAAACAAATGTCAGGTGTGAACTGTGATGGACTAGAGGAATTACACAGCTGCAATGCTGATAAAGGCCACTCACTAGCAGGGAGGGAAAGGGGAAAAAGGGAATCTTAAAACACCATCTTTCTGTGGTGTTTAATCCATGTCATGGTTTGCTGCAGGAGGAAAAGAGTGGCAGTTAGGGCTAATTTTTCTTCCTGAAAAAAATACTAAGAACCCTGCCTATGTTTATTGACAGAGGAAGTTTATCTCAGCTGCAGTGTCTTACTAATAAAAAGGCTTTCTTGTTCTCATATTTTACTTTATAACATGGGAATTTGGAGTTGCTGTGAAACTGTGTCAGGGGAGCCTTGCTGGCAGCTGGAACCTGGGGGCAGCCATTCCTGTCCCTTGGCCATGCAGACTTCCAACAATCCAGAGGAGAAAGCACTCGTCCTCCTCTCTGTCCAGACAAAACCCTCCTTGAGGTTCACACATCCTTGTGCCTTCAAGCCTTGAGTGAGAGGCTGCCAGCTGCAAGACCTGCTCAGATCACACTGCTGCTTTGTTTGAGCTGTGCTGTGCTGTGGGACAGGTCTCTCACTTGGACATTCCCACAGTTTCCTTGGCTGGTTTGAAACCAATACACAGCTTCCTGCTTCCAAGTCTCACTTGAAATGCTGCCCATCATTCCTGCAGAGTGCAGCTGAAAAGTGAGGGCAGTAGGACCTCAGCATGTTGTGGCTGAATCACCATCCCTGGAGGTATCTAAAAGCCATGCAGACGTGGTGCTTAGGGACATGGTTTAGGGGTGGGCTTGACAATGCTGGATTAGTGGTTATACTCCATGACCTGAAAGGTCTTTTCCAAACTAAATGATTCTGAAATCAAATAGGTGACTTTTCTCCAGCTAGGTGCTGTAGACACCCTAAGCACAGTGATACCCACTATCACATTATGGTTTTGTCCTTCCTGCCACATGATAGCTTTGGCTTGCAGAAAGCTTAGTATGAAACCCACCTGACTGGCCACGTGCCTTTTCTGTGCTCCTGTCTGCCTGCCACCTGCACAGACACTGGGTGTCCCTGGGCTTTGTGCACCGTGTCCCTCCCCTAGGGCATCTTCCTGCAGATACAGCCCAGCCACTGCTGCTTGTCACCTGCTAAGCAGTGACACATCTCCCTTGAACTCTGGGTGCTGCTCAGGGGCAGCGGCAGGAGGAAAAAAATGTGGGGTGGTTATGTAATCAGGACAGAAATAATTAGGTAGATGAAACCCTAAGAGAAGTAATCAATCTTTTGAAATGAACTGGCAGCTTGAAAAATTTAGAAATCTTCATCAAACTATTACAAGCCTGAAGCGTGCATGTGCTTTGTTTTGTGGGTTCTTAACACATAAAGGACGTGCAAGTATAGTTAGGGATTTGCAGTCCATCTTCTTGATACTGGAATTGGACACCAGAGACTACGATAAATAATCTGTAAACAATCCTTCAAAATTTAATAATCTATCAATGACAAAAAAAAGACTCTTGGCATATAAACCACTTATCCTCATAATATTGTCCCCTTTTGGTGCTGAAGGTCCAGATTAAAAACAGAAAACAGTTATAACATCCTTAGCAAAACATCCAAGGTAACTTTTATTAACTCTGTGCGTAATAGGAAAGTAACAGGACTAGAAAATTATTTCACCTGATCAAAGAGTAGAAGAACAGGGAAAAAGAGTGGCACAGAAGTGTTAAGTGTCACAATGTGGCAGGTGTGCATCAGACCCATGAAAACACTCACCTGTATGTCTGGCCTGCTCCTGACTTGCTGCTTGTGAGCACAAAGGTTTCTCTGTGTGGGTGGCCCCAGCCTGCCCTCCCAAATGAAGCTGTTTGGCTTTGCCTTCACTCTTAAACACCAGCTAGGACCCACTTCACTGTGCTAGCAGAGCGATGCCTGAGGAAACATGATCTTCTCCCACCTTGTTGAGGAGAGGAAATGTGTTTTCCCTTATTTTTAAGCCTGTGGTTTGCTGAGCATACTTCTGACTTGTTCTGTAATGCTCAGTGGCCGCGCTGGAATGACACAAGCCATGTGTTGGTGCCAGGAGCTACAGCCCAGCCAGCGTCAGCCCGAGCAGCTTTGTGTGGCTCGGCAGTCAGAGCTCCCACTGGATGCTGCAAGAGAACGCCCTCAGCCACTTATGCAGCTCCCTGTTTGCAGCAGCCTGCTCCCTCGGGAGCACTGAGCCATAAGTTCCTCTTTCCAGAGGGAGGAGATGGAGGGGAAACCAAACATACTGAAAACTGCACGCTACGAGACGTGCAAACCCCCTGCAGTCAAACCCCTGTGCTGTGTAAGTGGCCACCTGCTCACACCCCCCTCACTGGCCTGATCTGACACAGTGTTGGTGATCCAGTGTGCTGGAAGGCAGGTCTCCTCCTGCTCTGGTGCCACAAATCCCCCATCTGACTCCACAGCCTTCCCATGCCAGCATCAGGTCAAGTGAGGCTTCTCACTTTGTCAGTGCTGAAGTAGCCCCAGCCTAGGAATTCCTTGGATGTTTGCATGAAGCAGCGTGCCAACGGCCTGAGTGGCAATGTCTTCAGGAACTGCAGCAACCCATGACCCACAGTCCCTCCAGTCCTTCTATCTCCTGCTCTGGGGTCCAAATACCCTAAATTCTTCCCCCTAGGCTCCCATTGCTCCCATCCAACTTCTCTCACCCCAAACTTTCCCAGCCCATCCCTCCAAGCCCTTTCAGGCCCAAAGGTGTGTACACCCCTCCCTGCTTGTCCAGCACGTCCAGTCTTGGTGCCCCTGGGCCTTTTCAAAGCCTGTGTGGCCCCAGCTCCTGGTGTGCCTGGGGCTCCCAGCCCTTCCCTCCCAGGGCTGCCAGCAGCTGAGGGGTTCCTTGTTTAATAGTCACATCTAGACCCCTGCTTGTCCAAACAGCTGCAGCGAACACACTGACACATTTGTCAAAACCTTGGGCTGCCTGGGAAAGGCTTGTTTCTCAAGGCTATCTACAGCCATCCCTGTGAATACTGCAGGCAACAGTTTTCTGCATCACACTGCCCTCCTTGGAGCAATGGGAATGAGGTTAGGTTGGGTGAAACTCCCAGGGATTTCCATTTTTTCCTACAGCTGGCTCCAGCCCCTGGAACATCTGTCCAGCTGGAAGACCATGGAGCTCACGAGACTCCTTGTTTCATTAGTTGGCCCCCAGTATCAGCACCAAGCCCCATCTACAAAAGCCAAGTCATCTCCCTCACAGCCATCTCCCCTCTCCTGTGTTTTCCTCAAGCACTCATCCAGCTTGTCCTCTTTTTGTGTTTTTTTGGGAGAACTCTGCCACCATGGCAACAGCTGTGTCAGACAGACCGACACACACCCATAACACTGGAGCAGACGCCTCAGAGTTTTTGCCATTATGAAATCCTTTCACTTCTCTCACCCATTAACTCTTTCAATGCTGACATTCCTGTGTGCCCAGCAAAGCCTCTGGTTGGTCTGGAGACCAGACTTTGCTGTTGCTTGGAGAGGTACTCGAAGAACTTCCAAATTTCTTATTGTTCTTGCAAAGCTAAAATGTGAAGGTTGATCTTGAAAGAGGCTGGAACATGAGTTTTGAGGTTGGTAACTAGTGGCTAGGCAGCATTCAATGGGCAGGAGTCCATGGATGTGCTTTGGCTTTGACAGTTATCCCAAGAGTAATGGTCCTTATGGGATTTTCCAACCGTAAACCCAACTATAGGTTTATTTTAACATAGCTAAACCCTTTTCACTTCGTGTCTTTCAACAACAATTCATTTGGTTGTACAGTGGGTTCAGGGGCTGTGTGTCAGTAGTCAAAGCAGCCTTTTATCCATCTTATCTCTACCAGTGCCAGTCGCTGGCTGGAAGTTACAGGCAGTTTTTTCCAAACCAACATGGAAAACCAGAGCAACCTCAGCCTAACAAATGATTGAAGACCCCTGTGTTGGTGTGGGAAAAGCCAAGAATGAGGAACCAGCTGTTCTCCCATCATTTCTCCTCCTCCAACACATCTAGGAGGAGAGTCTTGCCTGGGGGTGCCAGCTGCATCCGCCAGTGTACGTGGGGACAGCTTTGCTGGATATGTCTCCATCCCACCTGCGGCCAAACACCTGGGGAACCCGGTGTGCTTCTGCATTCTCACTCACTGATCAGAAAGTGGCTTCAGTTCAGGGTCAGAGGCTCGGAGATCACTCTGGGCGAAGGCAGGTTTAGCTCAGGGCATGATGGCATTTCCAGGGCTTGTCTAGAGAAGCCAAGAAAATGAGCTGAGGCTGGGGGCTCTGGCACTGAGGATGTGCATCTTCTGTGAACACAACACAGACAACAACACAAACCTTAAAAATGCAAATCTTTGGGCTATAAATTCACTGCTCTACCCAAGGCAGTTGTTAGTTTTTCCATATTTATTTATGATTCATTACAATCTGGATTTTTATAGATCTTCTACTCTAAGTTTTATATTTAATTGAATGAGAGTCCTGGTATCTTTCTGCATGTGTTTATGTGGTTTTCATTAACTACTGTGCAATCTAAGAAAGATCTTTGTTAACCAAAAATAAGGAATGTTTGTTAATGTTTAATGGAAACAATAACAATAAAATTACACAATGATAATTAAAACCACCCCAACCGTAAAAGCTCCTTCTTAATGAATCATATTAAGGGAGGGTTCAAACATGTATTTATGATCTGGGTTGTGATTTATGGGCTAAATCCTGCCCTTGTATGTCTGCTTGAGGCTTTCACTGATTTCCATGGGGGCAGCATCTGCAGCGGAAGAAGGCAAATTTTGGATGTGTGCTGATTCAGTGCTGCCAGAAAAGAGCATTATTTTACCCTGACACAGTATACGCAGAACTAAAATGTTACCCTCCTCCCCTCACCATTAAAAATAGAGAGAATATGGAGCACGATGTTGCTGTGTGTCCTGGCACTCTCCTGGTAACTGGCTGTTGGGAGCTTTTCCAGTGATGTCCCAAACTCCCAGCAGTGATTTATCACTAATTGTCACGATGGACCTAAGAATACGAGCGGTTTGTGGGGGAACAATAACTGATTGAACAATAACCACTTTCCTGGACATTTTGTGGGTGTGGTGGTTTTGTGGGTACCACCATAGGCAGGGAACCCCCCAGGGCCCTTTTGGGGGTAATTCCCTTGTGAGTTCTTGAGCAAGGTGTGAGACACAGGCACAACTCAAGGTTTCTGTCTTCGGTCTCTGGTTTATTTTTATCTTATCTTTGTTTGTCTGAGGACCAGACTTAACATACAAGAAGCAGGGTACAAGAGGAGCAAAAATGGCCTCGAGAATCTCAAACCAAGGCCTTTTAAAGATATAATATCCAATTGTCTCTTCACACGTATATTGTTTNCAGTGTTCTGCTGAGGGCCAGAACCTTCCAAAACAGGCAGAGACACACTCTCTGTGTCTTGGACTCCCACAGTAGGACCCAGACTATTACACAGCATTGCATGTTCAAGAATTGGATTCCTTTTTTATGCTGAAATTTCTCTATGCCACACCAAGAGCTGGAAAGGCTTGCAGTGGATGCAGCCCTCCCTTGCTCTCCTTGTGAGGCTGATTGACTTTTCCTACATGGAGTAAATGGGCCTTAGGGCAAATGAGAATCAGACCCAAAATGTTTCTGATTTGCATGGAAAAGTCAAGAAAGCCAAGGCAGTATTCATAAAACTAATAAGACATTACAATGTGAATGATTTTTAATTAACCAGATACAGATTCTTTTTATCTGAATACTTTTAGGGCCCAAGTGGATAAATGTGTAAATAATATCACCAGGCACAGAGGTATTTACAAGAAAAGACCATCTTTAGAAAGATGTCCAATTTCCATCTATTTCACAGAGAGAAGAAGTGCAAACTTATTTAACAAAGCTCCGGTGTCTGTGTGATAGAGCTGCAAACTTGGACTGCAGGGAGAATTTAATTTTCAAAATCGGCAAGCAGCGCCCAGCGCATCGCACAGAACAGACTCCGTGTCTCCCTAAGATTCCTTGTGCCTCTGCTCTGCTGTGCAGCTCCTTCTTCTCCCTCCCTCTCTCTGTCCTCTCCAGAAGCCACTTTGTCCTGGCTGTGCCCCCACCTCTCCTGGCTGAAGCGTTTTGCCGAGCAGCCCCGGACCAGAGCACGGTGCGAAGGGTGGGGGAGGATTCAGACCGTGCTGCTCCCGCTCCTTTGGATCGGCTGCCAAACCAACTCACAGGCTTATTTTTTAAAAAATGGAGCCCCCTAATGTCTATTTAAACCAGAAAAAATATACATCCCCTTCAGCCTTGCAGCCCGAGCCCTGGCCCCGCAGAAAGACGCTCTTGGCTTCTTCAATTAACAAATACGAAGCAAGTGTCCTCCTTTCCCAGCACAATGACGGCTGCCACTATTATCCCTGGCCCCCCAATTATTTCTAAGAATCTTTCACTTAATGAAGTTTCTCTGCCTCCCCTTCCCAGCTCAACAGACTCAGGGAAGCTTGCTGAACCAATTTAACAAAATGTTAGGAAGAATAAAATGTAACTGCGTTCTCCTTTCTTTCTTTCTTTCTTTCTTTCTTTCTTTTGCCGTTTGGTCTGCAGCTCCCTGCTCTGTTCTCAGCTGTGTCCTTCACAGCAGCACAGATCAGAGCACGGAAATGCATATCTTGTGGGTGCCAGGAGATGTGAATCATGAAAATAGAGACAATTCCTTCCCCTTGATCACAGTTTGCCCACTTTTTCATTAAAAGGGAGCCTTTAAATAAAACTCTCACATCTGAACACCTCCAAAATTGGGAAGGGGATCTAGGTTTTGATTGTAATTCTGCCATTGCCTGTGACAGTAGTGGGTCAAGCCCAGCTTCGAAGGTGAGCCATTAACTGGTGGTGCCCTTTCAAAACCCAGCAGAAATCAGGCTGGGACTAACTACAGTGCCTCCAGACCAACCTGCAGCCTTGCAACACTGTCTGGTTGTCATTTTCCCTCACTGCACCATTCCTCTTTTCTGCTTTTTCCATCCTTCTGTGGTCATCCCTTTACTTAGTCTTCTTTTTCACCTCTGACAGGATTTCTAACAGTATTTCCACTGCCTTGCCTAAAGATGTTTCCTTTACAGATTCCCCCACTCTGTAATAGCTTCTACCTATGCTTTAAACAGCATTCATATAATTAAGACCAAAGAAGAAAGAAAAGTCTGCTTAAATATTTTTTTAAAAATGTGCCACATTTCTACCATTAATATTCCATGTTGGCAACACAGTGTTTAACACTTGTTTAACACCATATCTTTAATAAAGTGAAGCAAAGAACTCCTTTGTATTCATACACACTCCTTGTTGATAATCCTGGCAAGGATTTGAGCCCCCCAAGAGCATCTACCACAATGCAGGCTTCCCTGGTTTAAAACAAAGGCTTGGGCACCCCTTGGGGTGCAATGGTTGTGGTTTCTTCAAGAGCTTGCCCTGCAGAGGGATCCATGCAGCCAGGTCTGAGAAAAGCTTGGTGTAGCCTAAACTGCCAGGCTGAAGTGATACCATGAAACTGGGATGGATATTTCCTGAAATTTCACTAAAAAACCCCGATATTGGGTTAGGATTGGTGGGAATCAGTTGGCAAGCCTGGATGTCCTTGGGCAGTTTGGTTTCTGCCAGAATATTTTTCACCAGAAATGTCTTCTTCCTCATGAAAATAGTGAGTTTTTGCTCAGAAACCAGATGTGCCACCTGCTCAGTTTCCATTTGTGCATCTCCTCATATCCTTGTTCTCTCTGTGGTCCATGTTCTGGGCACAGGGCCTGTCTCCATCCCCTTCCCAGGGCAGCACTGACTCCTCATCCACTGTCATGCACTGATTTAAGCCTGGAGCCTGGCTGGAAACCAGAAAGTGGGGCAAAGTGTGGGGGCATGAGCTCTGATTAACTCCTGTCAGGACTGCTAAATATAAGCACTTTGGGGTTATTCTGGCAGACAGAAAATCTCTTTCAGGAGGGAGAGAACAGAAAATTGCACTAATAAAGGTACAGCTGGGTGGCAGCTTTTTCCCTCCTGTCCCTGAGGAAATGCTGATGTCTTTCAAATCAACAAGCCACGCAGAGATTTCTCTGAAGGCAGGCTCTGACTCTACCTGAGCATTAACATGGGCTGCAGGAGAGAAAAATAAGAGAGAGTGAGTCCCCAGCTGGCCTTGTCAAAGTGTAAGGGGCCTATTCCAGCCTGAATGAATTTCTTTTGCAGTTTATTCCGAACTCTGTGGACGTGCAGACGCTGTCTGTTGGCACTTTGGACGTGCAGATGCCTTTTGGAAAGCCGTGCTGGGAAGCTGGCAACCAAAACAGGCAAGTGGTCCAGCACCTGGGATGCCTGTGATGGGGTCCTGCCTCTGTTCCAAAGATGGGAGGCACAGACACTGAGCTGCTAGAGGAGGACCAGGCTCCCTGACTTGATTTTTGTCTGCCCTGGCTCTGGCTGTGTGGAAGCAGGGCTGGAAATTGCCCTGGGGGATGGAAGCTGGAAGTGCAATAAGGAGAAGGAACTGCTGGCTGCCAGCTGAGCCCTTCCCAAAAAACACTGGTACCAAAAGAGCTGCCAACCCAGGAAGCCTCTGACTGCTCCTACCAGGGGAAGGTGAGGACAGGTGAAGCCCTCCAAGGGTGATCTGTGCTGCCAAAACCTGTGAGGAGCTCCAGCTTAGGGAAAAACATGCTGGCAGAAGAAGGAGGAGAAAGCACCAGGCAAAGCAATCCATGACAAGCAAACTCTTCACTTGAACAGTCCAGGAGCCCAGTGCTGTGCTGCTCCTTGGCAGAGCAGAGGCAGGAAAGTCAATTTGACTGGAGCTGGCAGCAAGTGAGAGCCTGTCCCGTCCACTCGCTGCAATCGCTTCCATCTACTGCAAAGGGTATTTTCTTCCTTTTTCTGCCACGTTGTCCAGTCAGTCTCTTGCTTTCAGCTCTCCCTTCTTCCTGGTTTGGTTCCTTGTCGTGCACCAGAGCACAGTGGCTGTGGGATGGTCACCAGGTGGGCAGCTGCTCAGCATCTCCCTCTGTCCCCAAGGAAAGCCAGGCTGCTCACCACATTAGCTCCCAAACATTTTGCTGGCAGACAGAGTCTGACCCCCACAGGGATTATTGACTCTCTTTGGAAAGTGCTGAGTACAGGGAAGAGAAAGGAGGCAAAACTGGGAAATTTTGTCTCTATTTTCAGGTGGCTTATTTTGGTTTTCCTTTGTATTTCACGCTTTGTATGTCCTGATTACAGCTCCCCTGCTTCCCACCACAGCACAGAGTGCAAATTTAACCCCTCATCTCACAACCTTGGTCTCTACAAACCAGGACTTCCTTGTCCAGGCCCTAACAACTTGTACAAATTTTGGGTTAAAACACTTTCATAACATTCACTCTGAGCTCTGTGGTGCTGAAGGATACAAATCAGTATTTCAAGCCTTTTGCCTTAATCCCACAACTGTGAGACCTCCTTCTGTCATCCTCACTGCCAATGGCCACTTTGGGCACTGAAGGATGCAGCAGTCCTAATTAATTAGCAGCAGCCTAATTCTCTGCACAAACCCTTATGCCTCCTCTACCACCATCCATTAGAGCATCAGGGGATGACAACTGTTTGACAGTGGCTTTTAAGGTTTTTTTCCCTTAACAGCAGCATTTTTTTCAAGTGCAGAAATGAACATATGTTCAGTTCTGGGCCGAAAGTTGGGTTTTTGCTTTTTGGAAGTGCCTGTGGTTTGACTGGTGGCTCTATAAATGGGATTCAGAGAGCAGTGTCTGACCTCCCTCAGTTTCTGCCTGCTGCCTCTCTGCATGGTGCTGAGGAAGGACATGAACTCAGTCCAGCCCCCAGCCATGGGGACTGAGGAGGTCTGGCTGCCTTTCCTGCTTTCCCAGTATTGTAATCCAGAAATGAAGCATACATCAGTATTGCTAAATAAAATAATGCAGGAGTTGATTTGTGTCCCCAAGACAAGGGACACTAAATAGTTTGTATTTCCTGGAAAGCAGAGTGGCTGTGCATAAATAATACAGCCTTGGGTCTTCTCTGGGCACAAAGGCCCTGTGGTCCTAAAATATGTCTGTGACCCCTTGCACATTTTTTTTCCAGTTTAAAGCAACTGAAGTAACAGGAGGGCTGTGTTGCAGCACACCGGAGCTGACTTTTATGGTATGAAAATTTATGGCATAGCATGAGGTATGGCTTAAAGGCTTAAGGTTTGCTGGGGTAGCAGTGGAGATAGTGGGGATAGCAGGAGGAGCCCAGGCTGCTGTAGTGTTTGTCATCTGCTCTGAGTCAGAATCAAGGAGCAGAGGTGAAATTCATCAGTGAATGTGGTGCTGTGCCCCACACTTTACCCCAGTCCCTGGCAGCTTGTTCAGTGTTTGTACCCAGAGGCACCAAATGCAGCTGCACAGGTCGCTGGATGACAGCACTTCCTTTTGCATCCTCAACGTGGTCCAAATTCCTTCCTTTCCAAATGTACTGTCAGCAGCTCTTGGAAACCAAAAGGGAGAAACCCCTCTGCAGGCAAAGAGACAAGCAGAAGAATGGCTGCCAACCTATAAATGGTGCTTTGGCCCTGCAGAGCTTTTGGCAGTGGTCTCCACCAGCTGAGCTGATGGTGTGGCTGGTAGCTGTAGCAAACCACCCTTCACCAAGCATCCAGAGATGTGCACATTGTCAGGGTCAAGAGGTGACTGTGGCTTCTTAACAGGTGGTAAATGACCTCTGTCCCCTGGGGTGACCAGTGTGGCTTTCATCCTCATCTGCTCCCTGAATGCCCTGCTCCATCCATCCCAGCCTGGGGCGTCCTTTGCCTCCTCTCTCTGCTAATGCTGGGCACTTCCCATTTCTACCCAGGCAATGCCAGGAGGAGGCTGGCACTGAAAACCCATCCTGTCATCCTGTCAATGTTTACATCTCCAGCATCCAGATCCTTTGAGATCCCAGAGGAGAAAGTCCAGGGAAAATCTGGCTCTGCTGCCACTGCCCAGGGGCCAAGAGCAGCCTTGGACCTGTGTGACTGTGGCCACCACTTGCCCTGGGCTGTGCTGGGGCAGGAATGAAGGCTCTCCTTCAGAGGGTTAGACCCCTGCATGGGGGTAAATTTGCACAGGGCCAGCACAAAATGATTCCTTTTTCCCTGGCAAGTGCTGAGATCCCTGACTGAAGCCCTGAAAATGCTCAAATGAGGTGCTGGCAGAATAGTTTCAGCCTAGCCAAACCCCAAGTATTTTCCTCCAGATCCATTTGGAGAGCCAACTGAATCAGTTTTTGAAATGCTTCCCTAAATATTCAGCCAGAGATGTGGAAAACTTCTGTACAAATATGAAAAAGAAAAGCATGCAAGGACTCTGATGTGTATTGCAGTGTTAAGAGCAGCCATCCCCACCTGCCCTGGCTCTGCCTCACAGCCCCAGCCTCTGCTCCTGCATGGTCTGGGTATCCTTGACCAACACAGCCAGCCTCTGGATGAAATGTCACTATCCCTGCCATGGGGAAACATTCCAGGGGCTCGTTGTGACACTTGGTCATTTGTGCAGTACTGAAGGATGGAAAGTGTTACACATGTGTTATGTATTATTATTAACTCAGAGAGTTTCTGATTTCTGGTACCATGAACGATGGTCACAGATGTACAAGGGCCCGCATAGTTTGTAACAAAGGTAAGATAGAATATGGATAATCTTGAACTTTCTGTCAGTTATTTTTAATTCAAAACCAGATCTGGGACTGAGATTCAGCTTTTGCTGTTTAGTTATCCAAATAATAAAATTAAGACCAAAGCCAGATGAACTTAGGGAAAGGTAAGGTTCAGATCATATCAATGACTGTACCTCAGGCCCAAATTTAACATGCTGATACTTTTTCTCCTTGCTTTTAAACTATGTGAGGGACTTCCTCCTCCTTTTTACAGAAACCAGATGTGGGTTATTTTTTTGACTGGCATTTCATGGCAATGTATATCCTGGTTTATGTGCCTGATCTTTTTTCCATGAAACAAAAAAAGAAAAGAAAGCAAACATTGCTTGCAAGTATTAAAATGGCAACTGTGGATGGGAGCAAGACTCAATGCAATGGAAAGCAGATTAGATTAAGCGAACTGTTGAAAATTTATTCTTCTGGTTAATTTTATCTGTAAAATTGTCCTAAAGACTAATATTGTCAATTCTCATTTGGCTCTGTAGGACCCTGCGTGAATCCAAATCCATCCTTTTTTGGCAGGCCTTTTTATCACCAGTGGTACAGTGACATCTAAGTGTCAAGAAGATGGGCCAGTCGGAGCATAGAAAATTGATTTGAGCAGCACCATCCCCCCTTGGCTGGCTGCAGATAAACAGTTCAGCTAATATGCTGCTCCCAACCTCTTTGGGGCTCTATTTGAATATGATCTAATATGGCAGCTGCTTCAGTGCAAACACTGAAGGTAAAGTAGTCCCCGAGAAGTTCTGCTTTTCCCTTGCATTTTTAGAGCTGGGGAAACGAGTTAAAGAAAAGGCTTGCAACCATGAGGGCCTTACACACGAAAAACCCTTGTGCCATTTGCTGCTTAGTGATTTTTTTCAAATATTGAAAACAAGGAAAAATTATCTCTGTCAGACGTGAGGGTACAAAAGCACAATTAGGCTATCATTTTGGCTCTTTTTCTTGCCCAAGATTGCTTTCCAAAGTACCTGAGTAAATTATATGCTTGAGAGATTGTTTTAGAAACAATTCTCATGGGTGCTGACAGCTGCTCCGAGGGGCATGGAGGCAGCCCTGCTTCCTGCAGGAGGGACTGCGAGTTCCCATCTGCCCTGGCCTTTGCCTGGCTTTGGATGAGGGAGAGATCCAGCATGGAGGGAGGCAGGAAATACGTAAAGGCAGAGGCTGCCACTCGCCTCTCTCTTCTTTTCTTCCCTTTCTGAGATCAGGGCATTCAAGCGCTTCTGCCATTCATCTTCCTTCCCGTCTGCTCCCAGGGCTGCTGTGCTCCATGCAGCTTCTTCGAGTGCTGTCATCCCTGCAGAATCCAAGTGCCTTCCAGCAGGGCATTGCACGAAGTGACTAACATCTGTCACATGTGGCTCATTCTTTCCCTCAATCAGCCTCAATCAGCTTTTCTGCAGGCAGCATTTCCTATCTGCAAATAACAGCCATCACGGAGCCTGGCAGGATGGTTGCTTTCTCCTCTGCTTCTCTTTTCCAGCTCTGCTCTCATTTTCTCCCATTGCTTTTCACTCCTTTTTGTTTTCCTCATGCTCACCACCACTGCCCTTACTACCATTACTTGCTTTTGTGCTCCATGTCCTCAGGAAATCTTCTCTCCTCTCTTTTCTTATGCCATTTTGTGATAATTTTCATATTTCTTTCATTTCCCTTTATGACCACCTGCTTCTTCCCCTCTTTTCACCACCCTGCCAGCCCTTCATGTGCCTTCTTCCCCATGTCCTGTACTAGGACACCTGGCCCCTGCCTCTACTGCAGGCTGTGCTGTGCTGGTAGAGAAACCTCTCAGCCTGCCAGGCCCCACCAGCTCCTGGGACTTAGTTCTTCAGTCAGTGCACTTTATATGCTGATTCAAACAGGAAGCCTATGGAAACAAAGGCACCCAGATCACACACATGATCCATAGGAGACCATAATTAGGAAGCAGAAGGCTGTTTGCATCCCTGTCCTGCTCTCATCACACTGGTTGCTTTTGACAAGGGTCCTTGTCTCCAGTACCTTGTTCTCATGGGGGCAGTCCTACAGTCTGCTTGGGTCCAGTGTTGCAGGGTAGGAAGAAACACCAAGGGCAGAACACAGTTTGTAGAATCATAAAGTCATTGAATTGGAAGTGACCTTAAAGATCTCCTAATTCCAGCCCCCCTGCCATGGGCAGGGACACCTTTCACTACAGCAGGTTGTTCAGAGCTCCCTCCAACCTGGCCTTGATCCCAGCGATGACCAGGATAACACTGCAGATGGCTGAATCGAGCTAATTCAAACTTAAATCTAACCTCCCATCCCAGCCTAAGTAAATGCCTTGCTCACTTTCCCTGCCTTTGAGACAGAAAACCACCTGAATTAAACATGAGAGTGGAGGTGCCCTCCCTGGTCATCACATTCAATCCCTTACTGTGGTGGACGAGGTGCTGTGTAATCCCTTTCACAAACGTATGGAGCTGGATGTTAAAAACAGGGAGTTATTATCCCTCCCCCTCAAAACAGCTGATGCTTCAGAATTTAGATGTGCGAGAAAGGAGCACAAGATGATTTCCTTCTCAGCTGAAATTTCAGCAATAAGGGAGAAAATTCATCCGAAGGCTCCAATATTCTGCTCTAACTGAGCAGTCTGAAAAGTTTGGATTTGAGATGCAGGCCATTTTCTTTATTAAAAAAAATAGGCATATAGGCATAGAGAAAATTACTGATTCAAGGGTGATCTGCACAGGGTTTTTTAATAATATGATCTTAGATGGACAAATGGCAAAAAAGAGCCTATTTACTGTCAGATGCTTTAACCAGAGCATTTCCTGCACATCTCTCTTATTTAGCAGAGGCATTTGGTCCCACACCTGCCCAGCTCCAATCTATCATGCAGCATCTTAGCACTGGCTGGGATTTTTGCAGAGAGAAGTTTACTCGCTTGTGCTGACTTTAACTAACAGTCAAACAAGAGGAGACAGTTTTAAAAACTCAAAAAATTTTGTAATTCCAAACATTCTGCCTCTTTATTTTAAATCTTGTCTTGCTTCCAAACTTGCTTGTGTCTCCTTTCCCCTGAAGGAGCTGAGTAAAAGCCCTGCTTGCTGGGCTGAGTCTGAGGACATATCCTTTCTTTCCCTCACCTTCAGTTTTTCCATTTGGGGAGTGAATCAGTGAAAACTGAAATGTTCCCATGGCTTTAATCTTTGCTTCTGAGGACCATATACTGAAGAACAGATGTCTAGCCTGTGCTCTAGCTCTACACTGTGTTTCCACAATCAGTGGGAATGGTTGTGTGTCATCTCCCACCCCATCTCCTGTCTGCAGTGGATATAACCACCACTGATCTGGACTGGACGTGTTTCAGGATGCCAGCACCCAGAGAAGAAGCCAGTTTTGTGAGTGTTTATTTCTGACTTACACAACATTTCCAATGAACTCATTGGAAGCCCAGGGAAGTCACATCTCTTTAATTTAGTGCTGATGAAGACACGACACAGGTCATCGCCCAGTAGGATGCAGCAGGGTCCTTGAGCCAACTGGGGATGGTGGAAAGCATTCCCAGCCAGCCAGCTGAGGGGTGCAGCCCTGAGCTGCAGCACACACAGGGGCTGCCTGCCTGTGGGGAAGCCCAGAGGCAATGAGGGGTTTGGAGGAGCCTCCCTCCAGCAGCCAGCATCTTTCCCTTCCTTCCAGGTCAGCTCTGGGCAGCTGGCCTCCCTCCTAGGGCTGATTTCTTGCAAGCTCCGGGCCAGCTGGTGGTGAGTGGGGATCAGCAGCAAAGCAGTGTACTGGCTTTGCATGTTGGCACCTCATCCTTGGCATCTCAGCAGCTTGGCCACCAGCAAGCACGCAGACGGCAGGGAGGAGCAGAGCATCCTCTGGGAGCTGAGGCTCCTTTTGGGCAGGTACCACTCCTGGCACTGCCATGAGCCAGGCTTGCCTGGGCACACACCAAAAAGCAGTGGGAAAAGCATGGTTGCCTCTTGCTTTTCCCTTCCCTGATGAGTGTGAGCTGCTGCCGAATTCAGGGTTTCGCCTGAGTTGGTGCAGATACCATCTCGATGGGGAGGCTCCTTCCTGCTGCATGGGGAACTCGCCTTATTAGGCAGATAAGATTTGTATTTATTGCTTGTTTGTCATGTCAACAGAGGTGCTGGGGGTGGCTAGAGGGGCGTGAGCTGGCTGCTCTGCTGTCGGAGATGGTGCCACTCCTCCCACAGGCATTTAGGCTAAACCTGGAAAGGTGCATGTGAGATGCTGTCCCACATTCCCTCCCCTCACCCACATCCTAGGAAATCCTTATCAATAGAAGGAGCCCAAGGGATGCAAGGAGAGCTGCAAGGCAGCTGTTCTCTGCCTTTCCCAGGAAGCTGGGAGTCAGGAGTGTCACAGCCTGATTCTTCTCACACCACTTGTGTAAGACGGTGTAAATCCTCTGCTTTTATGGAGATAGACCACCGCAGAGCAGGGACCAGGGAGGGCAGAGCCGGGCTTAGCACGCTGAATTACGCTGCCAGCACCACGTTCTCAGCATGACAGGCAAAGGGACTTGCTCTTATGCCTGGCTTCCTTCCTCGGCAGAAGAAAGGAGTGTCAGGGAAGGAAATCAGGGTTAATCCAGGCAGCCGGCTCAATGGCTGGCACGGGTGCGCGCCTGTCCTTTGTACTGTCAGCTCGCAGCAATATCACACTCATGCAGAGGGTGTTGCTCTGGGGCATCGGTGTAGAAAGAGCCAATCAAACCCTATTTATCAGCTTTGGCTTCTCAAAGGTCGAGCTGACGCAGCACTGGATTTTTATTTTACCGATTTAACACCAGGATTTATGGGTCGTGTACAACTGCACGTTGCAGGGCACCATCTAAATAAGTATTTATCATGTAGGAAGAGGCCCTGAAGGCAAGCAGTGCTCAGCACCATGTAGCCCCTTGTCCTTGCCTCAGCTTCACATAGGCAGCCTGACTGTCACAAGGAGAGCTCACCCCTCAGTTTTCTATTGCTGCAGATGGGCTGGTGAGTGTTCTTTGCTGGGGGCACACGTGGGTCAGTTCTGCAGCTGGTGGGCTGCTCTCTCTGTGAGCACCACACCTCGAGGTACCCACAGCTTCGCTGGCATCCTTGAGCCTTCTGCAGACCTGCAGTGGGCACCCCACACTCACAGCAGTGATAATCCACAGAGGAAAGGCTGGTTGATGCCACTCAAAAATTGATCGTGTCTTCTCCTGGCCTGTCTGGGGACTGTGACTTGTGCACGAGCCATTGCTTTCGCCTCACTGTGCTCCCAGGAAGACTTAACAACGTTTAGTGTGTGCATCAGGGAGCTGTTCCCAGAGGAGACTGGGAAAGGGGCAAGAAAGGCTCAGGGAAAGCCAATGGGACTGGCCTGGGGGTGGTGTTTCTGTGCCTGACACACACACGCGCTGCTGATGCCTTTTTCCAGTTACTCTGCTCTATCTGCTGTGTATCCCAGACTTCTCACTGCTGGCTGATGACACTTGTCTTGGCATTGGGCAGGCAAAAGATGAAAATTTTCATACTGCTCGTGATATATTCCTGTAATAGGACTCAGTGGAGCCTTTGCTGGAGAATAACTGGTGGTTCACATTTCTGCACTCTTCTTTGTTTGCTCTTCTTAATCAGCATTAGAAGAGCTAAATTTCTCTCCCTCTCCTTATGCTCTTTGTACAACCTGGACTTACTGCATTTTCCCCACATGCAGGATATAGTGGAAAGTGGAAGTGGAGACCTCTGTGTTAATCTCACAGTGAAGAAACTAGGAGCATGGGAAATTCCTGTCTTAAAATTAAAATATCTATCTCCCTCAGCCACATCATTTCAATACCCTGTGGCTTCAGCTTTTCGTGCTTACTTCATTCTTTCTGCTCTGTGTTATTTACAAGCCCAGACCAGGTTAGGAAGAAGAGGTGTCTTGTATATTGAGTTTTATTTCTTTCCACAGATAAGCACTTATTTCCTTTATTCCACAGTTGGTTTTTTTTTTAAAGATTTTTTTTCATTAACCCCTAAAGCTCTCTGTTCTCCCACTAATAAGAAATCTGACATCAAAATTTTGCCTTTCAGCCTTTGCTTACGTCTCGCATCCTCTCTGGCTTCAACAACATGACTCAAACGTAACACAGAATGGATTTGACCCAAACCAGATGAAACCAGATGTGATGCCAAGACTGCTCTCCCAGTGTCTGGATCTGCATCTCTGCTGGCAATCAGGATACTCCAAAGGCAGCTCCGGCTGTGTCCCTCCGTCGGAGCCCAGGGAAAGGGCAGGAGCGATTCATTAAAAACCCACCGCCATGCGCTGGCGTGCAAGCCTGAATGAATGTCACCGTTTTCATTACGGAAAAAGAGAGACCAAAGAGAAAATGTGACAAAGTACATCTCGCCTGGCTGTTGATCTTTAAGCAACAGTGTGATTAGCAGCGTCTTCCCTTTACATTTCAAAGCCTCGGAGCACAATGGCAGGGAGATAAACATCCAGAGGTGCTGCCTGGCTGAAAGACATCTTCCTGACAGCGCATTACGGCTCCTGCCTCCCTCACCGGAACACGAGGTTTTAGTCAACGATGAAAGAGAAAAAGCCACACTTTATCTACCATAAACAGTTGCCTGTTTGTATTTGCTTTCCCCTCAATGAGTTCCATCTTTGAAACGACGCTCCCCCGCCATCCTTTCGCAGCCGGGAGACCGAAGCCGCTTTCCCACGGACTCACAGGGCCCTGACTCCTTCTCAGAGGGAGCTGAGAGAAAAGCTGCTGGGCAAAATAAAACATCCCCGATTCCTCTCTTCTCCCGTGATGGGTACTTTGCCTTTCTCCCATGTGCCTCCAAGGAAGAGGCCGAACCTGCTTCCACAAGGCGGCCAAGAGCCAGCACCCCTTCGTGCTTCCCAGTCAAGAAAACGCCAGCCAGCTCCCTTATTCAAGAGTTATTGGCTGTGACAGCTGCGTCAGCTTAGACAGGATTAGAAAAGGAAAGCAAAAAAATAAAAAGGAAAAGAGAGAAAACCACTCCTTGCTTCTGAAATTACTTGCAAAGTCACCTTTTTAATGCTAACACACACAAAATGCGCTCAGCCACTGATTTCAGCAGACCATATGCTGCCACTGCTGCTGGCCAGGTCCTAAGGGAGGAATTTTTTTCCCCTTCAGCAAGCCTCCAGAAATGTCATAGAAATTTATATGCTTATTCACAGAGCCGATAAAGCAGAAAACCGGTGTTTCAGCTATTTTTGTTTTGCTTTGCAGATGGACAGTAAAAGACATAAATCTCCTTCCCGCCACTTGAACGCCCTGCCTGGCTCCCTCTTTTGTGCCGAGCCACCAGACCTACAGGACTTGCCTGATGTCCATAAGCCAGCCCTTCTCTTCACTCAGAGAGGAGCAGAAGAGTGAAACACCAGGAATCTCCCAGGACATGACAAGTGCCTCCACTGATGAGCTGAGGCACAATTGTTTTGCGCAGCCACCAAGGCAGGACAGCTTTTTTCTTACGATCTTTGATGGAGGAAGCAAAGCAAGCTGCACACCCCGGCCTGTCCCTGCTCCTGCCCTTCCCTGTGTTAGTGTCCCAGCTCTGATAAAAGGCATGAAGCTCTCCCATGACGTTATCTGATGCGTGCCCCGATTTACAGCTCTGTGCCACACACCTCCATAAATCAGGACAAAGCCCCCAGGGGAGCCTGGCTGGCCCCCTCCTGAAGTGCATACAGGTTACAGACCCGAGTATATTTTAGACATGTTTGACATTTAACCTCAGGAAAAGCAATATAAGGAAGAGAGGGGGGACCATGGCTAAACCTCCCTCCCAGCTATATTTACAGCCACAGCATGCGCTCGCAGCCCATTGGAAAACGTGCCCTGCATGGCACATCACCAGGGAAATTTAGGATCAGCAGCCGAGGCCTGTTGACTTGCTGACTAAAGGAGGCAGCAGGAGGGCTCCTGGCTGAGGGCAGGAGGTGGTTTTATTTCAGTGGATGGCGCTGCGGCTCCCAGGGAAAATCCGCTGGGAGTCATCCCTTCCCTGTCCTTGCATTTCCCACGCTGTTGCTGTGAGTACAGCTGACAGCTTTTCCTTCCCCAGCCTGGGTGCTGCTCCAAACCCACCAGCCTCAATGCCCCACCAGCAGGGCTCACTGCCCCCCACCCCGGCAGAGCCCCTGGGGGCTGCCTGAGACCCGGAGCAGGGAAGAGGTGGCTGGGCCACAGCTCAGCAGCAGTGCAGCTTGGAGCGCTGTCCCTGGTGCCATTCCCTGGTTACGAACACCCCTGGGCTGCAGCTGCTGGGACGACTTGTCTGCACAGTCACAGTGAAAAGGGGCTGCTTTTGACAGCCATGCCATGCTAGGGAGCAGAGAAATTAGGAATAAACCCAAATGCAGCAGGAAGAGAAGACTGTGCTGCTGTGCCTCACAGAAAGAGCTCGGCCGTTTAGGCAGCCCGTCATCCTGGCTGATAACAGCAAGCCAAATATTTAACTAAGATCTCATGATAGTGAGGAGCTTGGCAGAAGGAGGCCTGAAGAAAGCAAGCACTTTCTCTCCAAAGCCTGTTTTCTCCTTATTTAAAAAGGAGGAAACAGGTCAGCTGTCGTATCAGCCAAGGTCAGAAGCTCAATTTGTATTTCAGAGCCCGGAAAAGGTGAATGCACCAGAGCTACATCCCTGATGGAAACAATCACTCATTCTAATAAGGCTGGCAGAGGCTGGAGCCTGCCTTGTTCAGATACAATTATTACAGCCCGGGTGTCAGATTACTGAATCTATTAGCCGGGAATCAGCTGTTATTCCAGAGCAGGCATATCCTACAGGCAGTTGTGATGTACATCGTGCGTGACGCCCGGGCCCAGCTTACCCCGCAGCACGGAGGGGCACGAGGGGGCAGGACAGCCTAAGCTGCTCGGGAAAAAGCCCGTGGCAGTGACCTCTGGACACAGCTACATCTATCAGATCCTGACACCAGCATTGTGATGGTTGGGAATTTCGCTGCCGAACGACTTGCTTTGCTGGGAGAGAGGAGATCCTGAGGTTGTTGTGGATGCAGCGCAGGGCTGTGCTGCAGGCTGAGCGTGTCCCCTCCCACTGGCATCCACAGAGACACGCGGTAAGGACCCAGTGCCAGCGCTCCTCTTCTGCCCCAGAGGTGTTCAGGGAAGCCTGAATGGGGAGGAGGGGACTACACACAAGGCAGTGGGCAGCTCTAATAAAAACCACCTTTACCCAAGAAGATTTACAAATTGTCGGCTAACCCAGCACTCCCACTTGAAAGCACGGCTTAAAAAACCCCAAAGGTTAAAAAAGAGTCTGTGCTACATTATCAAGAATAAGAGGCATGCCTGCATGGTTCTGGTGAGCATCTCTGGGAGCGAGCCCACCCGTCCTCCAGCACAGAGCAGGTGGCTCCCAGGGCCCCCCTGCTCTGTGTCTCCCTGGCAGCAGGCAGCTTTGCTAGTGATGCCCTCCCAATCAGTTTTTGTCTGTCTCCCATTGCAGAGAGGCTTACCTTCTGCTCCACAGCGTAAGAAACCAACCACCACACACTATTTCCAGCTCCATCCACATCACTGGTTCAGTGGGACATATCCAAGTTCCCCAGCTCTGCCCCATCCATGTGCAGAGGCTGGAAGTGGCAAAACTTGGCATTTTATACTTCTTGGTTCCCAATTTATTTTCCATGCAAACCAAATGCTCACTCACTGAACCTGTGTCCCCTGGGGGGAAGTGCTGGGAGAACAAATGCGACAGGAGGGAGAAGTAAAGTTAGAGACTCAGGGCTGTATGGGCTAATTGAGATCTGTGTGGTTTTCCCCTTTTGATTCTGCCTGTTTGTGCTCTGTGCTTTTGTTTTATTAACACGAGAAAGTGTTCATCAAACTGAAAGGCCAGCTTTGGGACAGGGCTCCCCTATGTCTGGGACAACAGCAGCAGGAATCACGGAGTGTACAGGAATCATAGGTGCCCACAAAGGCTCACCACCATGAGGTTAGGGCTGTGGGGTGTGATCTATTCAGTTGTGAAATGCAGCTCTAAGCAGGGGGAACAGGATCTCTGGTTGGGTTAATGCCGAGGAGGTGAGGATAAAGGAAGTTGCTCCACCTGCTGACAGAGTGATCATGAGACACTGTAACATGGCTGGGAATGGCACATCAGTCCCATCTCTGGAGGGAATTTCATTGATTTCATGAGAAACTTTACTAGAACAACTTGTTTTGACACCCACTGTGAGAGACAGGAATGTCAATTATTAATGACTTAACCAAGGGCCCATTTGTGAGGGCAGTGGGTGCTTGACTGAGGCTGGGTTTGCACCCCCTGAGTGGGAGGAGGTGAGTTCCTGGGTGTGTGGTGGTGGTGAAGCCTCTGGTCTGCATAAGACAGAGGAGGTGAGCACCCACCACCAAGGGCTACAAGCTAGGCCTTGACCTAAGAGGAAAAGCAGACCCTGTGGAGGCAGGATGGTGTTTTTTATCATCACAGTTGTTCTCCCTTACAATTCACTCAGTTGTAAAACTCCCCCTGGGAAAGGTCCTGATTCATCCCTTCTGATGGGGCCTAACTGGTTTCCCTACTGGTGTGAGAGGCAGCTGTGATGTCTTAGGAGGGCTCATAATTAAACCATCAGAGATGCCCAAACTCATTTCTGAGACTTTCTACCAAAGGACTGAAAGGTGCTCCCCCAGGGGAGGTACCTGGGCATTCCTACCTTAACCTGAGTGTATATTTACCCATTGAACTTCATGATTTGGGGGTTTTCCCTACCCTTGATTGGTCAGGACTGCAATCATCCCTTTGAGCAATGGACATTGAAATTGCAACAATCAAGTCTCGTTGCAGGATCCATGGGCAGTGATACCTTTCTGCCATGGAGAGGTGGGACAGAGAATATGCCTGTTTCACAGCAGGTTCTTCTGCCTAAAGCCTTAACAAAGTTCACAAAGTTGATTGAAGTACTCTTTCCTGCTGGCACCTGGCAGGCGTTGATCTAACAGAGGGAAAAGGCAGCAGAACATTTCACCCAAACCAGGAGGTCCTGGCTCTGCAGGTTTAGCTGTTCACAGGACGTGCTGCAAAAGCAGCAACAGGACCTGGGAAAGCAGGTTACAGCTCTTTCTCTTGCTGTGCTTGTGCACAGGAAGGGAAACACCAAAATCTGCAAGATTTCGCGTTACGGGAGCTTCTCTTTATTAGAACAAGATTTCCCTGGGTGAGAAAACCCTTGGGTGGTCCACAGAGAGTGCCATGCTGTGCACCACTTGTCTGTCCAGCAGAACAGTGTGACTCCCATCTCAGCCAGCTGGGACTCTTCGGGGATAATTGCCCATTCTGCATTACTGTGTCCCTCGGGGAAACTTCTCTCTGCAGCCCAAGCACTTAGCTCTTGGCTTGTGTCCTGAAGCATGAGGGCTAATATCCCCCACACGTTTTTACCACAGAAATGAAAGAGAGAGGATATTTCTTGATTCAATGGGAAACAAGTGAATAATAATTCTGCGAAGCCATGTAGTGGAAAGAGAGACTTTGAGCGCAACAAGAAACAGGATTTTAAAATTTCATCTGCACAGCAGAAGGTCCTGCCAATTGAACCGTTTCCAGTAAACAATCTGCTAAGTCTGACAGTTTGAAGGAATACCAGACTGCCAGGAGTGAATAGGCTGGGATTTTTAAGAGGTTTATTTTTCATCCGAACACTTTTGTTTGTGAGCAACAGCTCAAAAACCCCAAAATGCATGTGCAGCAGCATTAGCAGCCAGGCTGAGGGCTTCTCCCCCAAACAGGGCTCTAGTGGGAGCAGAGCATGGGGGCTATGCTGGCCACACAATGTGCCCTGGGCTGCTTAGTGTGCAAGTCTGTGGCACTGTGGGTCTGCCCTGGGACAGCCCCTCTGGTGCTCCCATACTCCCACAGGGAGGTTTAGATCGAGCTCAGTTTACTTCCCCGTTTTCTGCTGCTCTCCATGTGGGACCATCAGCTGTCTTTGCTGACGTGGTGGTCCCCAGAGGGATGCTGTTGGAATCCAGGGCACAGAGAATGTTTCTCTGCCTGTTTCAGGAGGTTCTGACCCTCAGCAGAGCACTGCTTTTAACCTTCATCCCTGGAAAAAATTACCAAGGCTGTGGAATGAGTTAGAGCGCACAGATGTGAATTAGATAGTAGTATGTAGTAGTGGTAGTTTATCACCTGGTGAAGAATTTAGGGTTTTAGGATTTTAGTATGAGAGTGAATAGGAGACAAGATGGAGGATTTTGGGTGTTGTCCCTTCTTCCTTCTTGTCCCTCTTCAGCTCCATTTTCTGTAGTACTGGTGGCACAAAGTTATTGGTTAGAGAAAGCAGTGGTGTGTTACGTGAATAGATTAGTAGAAGTTATTGGTAGAAAAGTAAAAACAAAGTACGTGTTAGAAAGTAATTGGGTTAAACAGCTTTAGAAGGCCTTGGTTTGGGTGTTTGGGTCCATTTTGTGCCTCGCTTCTCACATGCTAAGTCTGGTCTGCAGATGGTGCTGAACTTAAGATAAGAAAAGGATAAACAAAAACCTGAAGACCAAGAAAGAGAGTCTTGCTCGTTCTTCATCCTTGAAAAAGAACTCAGCAGTGGGAACCCCTCACAAAGGGCCCGGGGGTTCGAGTTCCCACACTTGTTGGGACCAAAAAAACCAGCAGATGCCAAGGGCAGCTGGCTGGGAGGGGGAGACAGGAGGGGAGGCAAAGGACTGGTTGGAGGTCAGGGGTCTCAATCACAGGACTGGGGCAAGCACAGCAGGAGGATGCTGCTGGGTATATGTCTGGAGGGAGAGAGCTCCCATGGTGTGGCAAACTGGGTTGTACAGCTGTGATACACCACAGGTGAGGCCTTCTCCCACTGCAGGAGAGGCCTTCTCCCACTGCAGGAGAGCTTTGCCTCATCAACAAGAGAACAGGGACAAGGAGATGTTTCACTGCCAGCTTAAACACCTCTGCAAGGAGGTATTTAACCTGGGCAGGAGTCCTCCTGCCTGGAATAAACAAGGAGCAGAGATTAAGGGATTGAGTCTCCAAGCAGGACAAAGACAGGAATGACCTTCTGTGCACAGCTCTGTGTCAGTGAGGTGCTGGCTGGCATTCTGTGGGACTTGGAAATGTGCAGTGTGGGACAGGAGGTGCATAGTGAGCACCTTCCATGCACACATCCTGTGCAGCATCCAAAATCAGGGGCTGTTTTCAATGTACAGAGCTATCTGTCTTAGCCAGGTCATGGGGCCGGGCAGGGAACAGAATGGGATTATTTTGGGCATGAAAATATTGACATCTCAAACCTCTCATTTCCTCTTTCCCAACAAGGAAAGAGGAAAAAGGTTTTGAGGTCTTGCGGAAAGTTACAGACCCAGCTATGACTAAGAAAACAGCTTGAAGTTTGCTTTCCCAGTTTAGACCCAGTTCTGCTCAAATCCACTAAGGAGTGGCCCTGACTGTCTTGTTTGGAGGCATTCACATTCAACCTAGACCCTCAAGAAGCTGGTAAACCCCTTAGGGACATCTCAGATTTTCCAGTTGAGCAGGGGAGTGACAGAGCAGCTTTGGGCACCTGGCATCCAGCCAGGGTCAAGCCACCACTCTGGAGTCCCTCAGGTTTCCTATGTGCTCTCTTTTGTAGAGGGATTTCTAATTGGATAAGCAAGGAGTTCCATAATCCTATCCTTTTCTCCGTGATAGTCCCACCACATGCCCCTTTCACTAGAGCAGGAAATCAGTGGATCATGAGAATTGTCACCTTACTTTTTCCGAGTGCAGTTTAACAATTATGCCCCTAAAATCATAACACAGAAGGGTTTTGGTAATCATTTCTGAAAATTAAATGTAAGAAGGCTAACTTGTCACAAGGCAGCAGTGAGGAAAAGCATAGCCTGTGCAAGCAGAGATGGCTAAAATGCACAAGAGGATAACAACACTGCAACAGATGTCTGGAAATACAGTGGGGAAATTTCCTGGTCCAGAAAAGGTTCCTAGTCTGGCACATAGGGAGATGGAGGCCATGTGCTCCTCCTCAAGCTGATTTTGCAAGTGCCAGGGCTTCCTTCAGTGATGCTGCTGATTATCACCAGGAGAGTCCAGCTGCAGTGCACCTGGGCAGCTCACCTGGTTTGGTGTTTGAAAGGGCCAACAAATAACTTCCTCTGAGTCCAAATGTTTGCTCTCACATTGCTGCAGTCCACAGGGTAGGAATTGACCTTTCATCTCAGAAATACTTGAGAAGCAAGGACTGGAGACTAGGCAGGGAGGGAAGTCTCATGGAAACACTGATGTACAAGGATTCAAGCAGTATCACCTGGAAGAGGTGAGAGTAAGGCTGAGATTACAGATAATTTCCACAGCTTCCTGTGAAATGGGGGCATTCCCAGCTCTGAAGCCCAGGACTGGCTCTTCTTTCAGCTTGGTGATCCACCTCCCTCCCTGGGTGAAGTGGCAGCCCCATGACCTGTCACCTAACTCTTCACCTTTACCTGGAGAGCTGAGGGCTTGTAGCCATTGGCATCTCAGAGAAGACCTCAGTGGTGACTTGTAATAGTCCTTCCTACCTGTGCAAGACCAGTGTGGGAGATGAGACTGGATGAGAAGTCCCACACCTCCACTTTAACACACCTGAAGCTGCCCTCTCGAGGCCTGTCATGGCCACTTTATGGTACATATTATTGTACTCTTTTGGGATTTATTTTTGCATGCTGTTGCCCTTCTTTCATACTTCAAACAAAAAATACACCTGGCTGCAGTACACTGCAGTAGATGTGCTGGGATTTGACCTTCCACAACTTAATTTTCAAAATGTAGGAACTGGGGAGTGTCTCTGTTGTGCCTCACCAGAGCTACTGAGATAATGGCCAGCTTGCAAACATGCCAAGAATTAAGCAGAAAGATTTAGAGAGAATTCTCTGAAATGAAACGAAGTAAAACCACTGGGCACAGCTTGGCAACATTCTTAGGACTGACTCAAGAAGTCATTGTCACAGGAGAGGGTGGTTTCTTGTCCTCTGTGAGAGGTGCATCAAAGCCAAATGGCATCTGCTGGCCCCTGCCTTACTCTGCCTCCACCAAAGGAGGAAAGGGGCTTAAAGATCCCAGGGCAATGCTGGGGGCCAGGGCATCTGTCACCAGTGTCCCATGGCAAGGAAGAAGGTGGGACCTGGGTGCTAGTCCAGGGGAGCCTGTCCTGTTCCCTGCCAGCCAAAAGACCAGTCACCTTCCCTGAGAGCCCCTGGGCCAGCCCAAAGAGTGCAGGGGCAGAGGCAGGGCAGGCTAAAGGGTGGATGGCTGCCAGAGGTGCTCTGGGGCTCAGAGGTGGTCACATTCAATCAAACCTCCCCTCTCCACCAGCTACTGTGCTGACAATAACCCCAGCAGAGGGGCTGCATGTGTTGCCAAGGGCACTGAAGGGCATAAAAGTGGGAGGAAAGAAAGGACAAAGAAGTGGATAAAGATGGCTTCGAGGCAGGTGCAGTTGCAGTTTCTTACCTTCAGAGGAAAAGCTCGTCTCAGGCTGCCTTGTCACATTGGCACTGGGGTAATCTCAGTGGTATCACTAAAGAGCCCTTTGCCTATCTAGGCCAGTGACCACCACTGTTTTACAGAGCTAATGTAAATTGAGATAATATTTTTTCCGATTTACTTCCAGACTCAAGCCTTTAAAATGTTTTCAATGTGAAAAAACACAGCTTTCTTTCAAATGTATTAGACACCATATTCTTTCAATGTTGTCAGTCCATCCTGGGGACCAAGTGTCATATACCAAGTCACTTAACCCACCACGAGACTTTTTTGGAAAGCTGCTTTCTGTGATCACCAGTTCACAGGTTTCTGGCCCAGAAGAATTCATCTCTTTTAGGTTTTTCTTTGTAACATGGATGGCAAACATCCCTTCTTCTCTTCCAGCAAAGGAAAACTGATTTCTTGCTGCCCATCAGTACTTTTGGAAGGAAAACAACAGTGAAGCATAGGACTGGTGATTAAATCACAAGAACTGAGAACCATGAGTCACAAGCAGTGCTTGGTTCTCTGCAGGGATGCTGTGAATCACCCTCCTGAAGGCAAGGCAGTGCTGCAGCTCTGTGTGGGCCAAAGCATGAGAAGCAGGGAGTCCTCAGACCAGGGCTGAGTCTTCAAGCAGGGATCTCATCTCTTTTCTGTTTTCCCACATCACTTAACGAGAACCTGGCCCTGCAAATACTCGATGGCACAAAGCTTTTTACGTCCCTGATTAGTTCCCCTGAACGCTGAGGGAAGCTGACGCGCTCAAGTGCGCCGAGGGTTGGAGACGACAAAGGCAAACAAAGAAGTAGGAAAGCTAATGGGTTGCCTTTTCCCTCCTGCTGCTCTGTGGAAAGCTTTTATCTGTTGGACTCTCCCCTCTCCTTCCTTCACAAACAAGCCTTAGGCCACAGAGCATCTCTACATGGGGAAAGCTCTTCACTGGGGAAGGTACAGCAGCAATAAGATGATGGCAGAGTGCTTTGACACAGCTGTACCAGTTAAACCCTGCTGGTAGAATCCCCACTCCTTGAGCTAAACTTCCCCAGTGCTAAAGCCTTCATCTGGCTCAGATATACTGCACTCCAGCAGAAGAGGTGGTATTTATCTACACAGGTTTCCAGAGCAGCAAGGAATCCCGTGGATGATGGGAAGGAGTTTATTTCTGCCTCCACAACAAACAGAACATGCAAAACTTCTGGAGTACCAAGGGGCTTTTCCAGCTCCTGTTCCCTGTCTGGGTTTCCCTGGTGTTCCAGAGGCAGTGATGCCAAGGTGCACAGCTCACCAGAATTTATATCTGGGCTCAGTCAGCACACAGCCTCAGCCCTCCCCAGCTCCCTCATTATTTACTGCATTCTGCTTGCTGACTTAATAGTGTTTTGTCCTGTCCTTGAATCCTGCATGGATGGATTCAGAAAAAAATCAATGTGCCCTGACCAGCAGGCCTTCTTCTTATAGCACAGGGAATTTCCAAAGTGCCACCATTTCTACTATTTATTTGTTTCCTTTAAGTTATTAGCATGATGGGGCTAATTGTGATGTTCCAATGCGTTAAATCTTGCCTTCAATGCTCAGAAGTGTGGAAGTAGTTGAGGGGGAAAAGAGCAGGAGAAAAACAGAGCAAAAATAAAATAAATAAATCACTTCCCTCCAAAATGAGAAAAAACAATGGCAGGAATAAAGTGCTACCATTGTGATAACAAGGTACTAATGCAAAACGAAGGAGCAGGAGCAGAGCAGCTGATGAGTTCTCCACTGTGGCTTAATTAGGCTGGCAGGTACAACCTCCCCATCACCACTGACATAATTAGCAGGCACTGGTGAAGAGTGAGCATCAGTGTGATGAGACCCCAGGCCAGCCAGGGCTCTGCTGGTGCAAGGTTTGGTCTGTCACAAGGGTGTGGACCTGTCCAAAGACTGTGCTAGCACCATGCTGAGCCAGGGAGGTGTTTCCTTCACGTTCATGTGTGACATGGCTGTGATGGCAAAACTTTAAAGCAGCACCACCAGCTCACTCAAGTGGCCTCCTTGTCCTGCCTGAGCAGCACTGACAGTGAAATGTCTGGGGGACTGTGTGGTCTCACCTGCCAGCACAGCACCTGGGACTCTGAGTGCTAAAACATTTAAATATGACATTTAACAATAGATGGACTCATCTAGTATTCACAACTCTTTTATTCAAAGCACAATATTTATAGTCACTACATCGCCTTAAATCTAGAGAGTAAAGGCTGTCCCCTGACAAGGTTTACAGACTTGGGAGATATGGGGAAGCAGCAGCATATTTTCAGGGGATGGGAAGTGGAGGCTTTGCAGCTCTGCTTTGGTGTGGATACTCTGCCAATGGGGAAAATCTGGAGGGCAGGTTCCCAGAGTGCCCTCCTTGGTGGGTGGAGAAGCCCTTGGACATCAGGGCTCGGTGTTGATATTGTTCAGAACTGCTTCAGAGCTGCAGTGTGAGGGCTGATGGCTGCCCCCAATGTCTCAGCCTTCTCTGGGCCTCTTACTTGGCTTTTTAAACTCTCAGATCCAGTCTTCTGCTGCAGAAAACGTGTCACTGCCTGCAGGGTGCTGTGTGTATATCATGAGCTGCTCCTGCTCCTTACTCTCCCACCAAAATAAGATCTTCCTGCCAGTTGCTGTTCCATGCCTTGTCACCCTGCTCTGCACACCAAAGCTCATCCAGATTTACCCAAGGAGGAGAAAGCAACAGCACTGCCACAGGGAAATATAGGAGAGAACATTTCAAAGAGGCAGCAGGTGCAGAGTCAGTGCCAGCAGATGCTGGGTCCCCTGCCAAAGCAATTGTCCCTGTCAAAGTCCTGGTACTGCCTGGAAATAAGGAATGGGTGTCTTTCACCTCATTTAACACAGGACTCACACCTTTGGTTCTGGCAAATATAGGGTGTCTGAGATCAGGAGTGTCCAGTGGGGATTGACAGGCTGCTATTGAGCTGATGGGTCCCTTTGCCATTCCCCTCTGCTCTTCCCCCCACTCCCCCCCCAAAAAAAAAAAAAAAAAAAAAAGGAAAACAGACTCAAAACCTTTAGGAAACTTGTGGTCCTTTCAGCAAGCAGCCAGAAAGAGCCAAGGCATTCCTTCACAATCCTCTGTGTGCACAGCTGAGGAGGAGGCAGCACCAGCAAGGTGTGAAGTGTTCCCCAGAGCTGGTGGCAAGGCAGATTCCTCACTGGCCTTTCCTTGCACCAGTGCCAAGGTGGGCTCAGGAGCTGTGCTGCTTCCCATAGGGGTGTTGGCCATCCCCACAGCACAGGCTGCCAAGGCCCTCTTGGGACACCAGGACACCAAGCAGAGTCATGGCAGAAGTAGGAGTGTGCTTCAGGTCACAATGAATGGACTAAAATCTTCTCTCCTTCCTCACGTGCTGCTGAGCTGCTGCTCTCAGGCTGGGATAGCTCAGACATGTGAGAGCAGCCTCGGGGAGAGGATTTTTCTGTTCCCTGCTTGAAGTGAAACAGCGGCAAAAACAATCAACTGGTACAAAAATTAATTAATTAATTCCCCGTCCCTGAACTTTTAGAAGAAAAGTGGGATTTTTTGTACTTGTCTGAGTCTTGTTTCAGCAAAGAAGTTTTGGCTGCTGGAGCACTAAGCAGATGAAAGGAAAAGGCTGGGATCCACGCTGAAGCAGCCTCCATGCTGGCGTTCTAGTGCTGAGCCAATCCATCTCCACTGGAGTTCACAGCCTCTTTGATCAATCTCATCTTTAAAAATACCAGTGCTCCGGAAGGCTCAGGGACTGCTTAATGTTCCTTCATTGTTTTCCAAGCCATTAAAAACAGAGGTATTAGCTGCTGCATACTTTTTGTCTTGTTTGGAAGTAAAAAAAAAGCGTAGAGGCGGAATGCTAAAAACCGCAGATTAAAACGATTAAAAATAACGGAGCAATGAAAGTCAAACTGCTGGCTCTAAAAATGTTGATGCCTTGCATTGCTGTAGGCATTATATTCATATGAATGAGAGCAGAGGGCCCTGCTACCTGCCTCTGTGATGAACTGTGTGTGTCATTGCATGTGGCTGCTGCATTAAATCTGGAAGGATTGCCTTCTGCCTTGTGCGGCAGCCGCGGCTGCTTCCTCGGTGATACAGCACAAGGTGATTCCTCTAAAGGGAGACTCACCTGGGACCAGTTTTGGGGCACAGGAGGGATTTGTTTGGGCACTTTTCAATTCTTTTTCCCAAAGAGTTCTGTGCCCCAACAGAAGGTGCCCCAAGCCCTCCTGCATGTGCTCATGTAGCTCATAGGTGTTTTTATCCTGAATTGGCCAGGGCTCTGTGAACCCACGTGTGTGCCCAGCCAGTCCAACGCTGATGGAGACCTGGCCAGAGCTTCAGGAGCCTGCTGCTGGAGTCTCGCATTTCTTTCTCTGCTGAGGTCTTTACCCTAGCAGCAGATCATCCCAGTGACAGGGTTATAGGTAACCAGTCTAAAGCTTTACTTCTATTTGAGCTACAAGAAGGAGTGCTCACATATCTAGCAAGAATTAAACGACCACCCGAAAGCTGGGGCTTTTCTTGTGGAATGACTGTGTGGGTTTAAGGTACTTATTGACCAATAGTTTTACTTGCAAGCCAACTACACATTTAACACCATTGTGGAAGATCTGGGTAGGTTTAGAACAGGCATTCAGGCTTTCTGCTTGTCTTACATGCCTGAGGAATTCACTCGTAGTAGCTGCCAAAGGCTGCTTGCCCCTGGCCTTCACTCTGTTTTCTGGTGGCCAAGCTGGTGCACTCCTGGATTTTATGGCATGTTTGACTCAATGCCATCCTTCTGATGCGATATTAAGCAAGTATTTTTTAACTCCTTCCCTTTCCACACCACAGCTTCTAATTAAAGAAACCAATGTCACAGGAAGATGAGTTGTCACACCATCAGATCATCACTGAGGGTGGCAGCCTGCACCCCAGCTGGGAGGGTCAGTCCCTCCCTTCCTGGGGGCTAACACTTGTAAGCAAAACAAAACCTGCTTAATTTTGAGAGAGCCTGGGTGATAGTTCTTGCTGGCTAGACTAAAATTTGTCACCATTTACTTTCCAGCATTTGCAGACATGGGCACTTGTCTCACAACGGGGTCTGACGCTGGGGCAAAAATAATCTGTTCACATGTAAAGGTGTAGGTTTTCTCTTCACCTGGCACACTCTCACCATTTTCTTCATCCCCTCTGCTGTGTCTCCTGAAAGGCTGGTGCTGAGCCAGAGGTGATAAAAGGCTGAAATTAAAAGAGGATTTGGATGATTTGTCAAAGCTGATCAGAACTGCGCTGGTTTGCAGCGCGAGGCCACGGCTCCAGCCCTTCTGACGAAACGCTGGCTATTTCTGGCTGCTCTTTTTCAGCCTTCCCAGATGCAAGCAGAGCTCCCTGCATGTTCCTGGCACCTCTCCAGCTGGTTGCTGGCAATGCTGTGCTGCTGAAGCCAGAATGGTATCGTGCTGTGGGACAGGGAACAAGGGGACCTGGCTTGCTGGTGGCGCTGGATTTAAATGCCTGAGATGCCTTTACTCCCATGGAGGAGTTGCAAAGATGGTCACACATGCAGACCAGGCTGAACTTCAGCATGACTGAGGAGTGTAAAGGGCAAAGACAGGTCATTGGAGCCTTAGATAAAGCAACAGTCTGTTCACTGTGCACTGAACCTGTTTGGAATTGACCTGTGGTTTCATGCACGAGGATGGGAAGGGGATGCCAGGCCAGGCAGTAGTGCCTGTTGCTAGAAGCCCTGCTGGGTCTCAGTTTTGTGAGTGATCCCCTGCTGCAGCTCATGCTCCAAGGGCAGTGCCACAGCCCTGTCCCCTACTCCCAGGCCATTTCCCACGAGCACAACGTGCTCAGTTTGCTGTCCAGCTGCCCCTGAGGCTGTGTGACAGCAGCTCCCAGGATGCTTCCAGCACAGTGGGCAGCCTGCAGCACAAAGCGTGTTACAGACACTTGGCTCAGAGCAGCATGCAAGATTTGAAAAATTCCAAGAAGATCCTGGAATCAAGCGCCTCTGAATTTTGGGGCAGCCTGAGGGGATGTGGAATCCAACCCTGATCCAGGTCCATGGGTATATGGCAGCAGCTATAAACGTTCTTAGGATGAGTGGATTACAGTCTGAATGTTAATGTGGCCCTTTTCTTCCAAATGGAGAGAATCCTGGCTATTGCAGAGCTGTAGGTTATTAAAATGTATTGGATTGTCACATTTTGGACATAGCAGCAGCTGGGGTGTATGGCAGGGCAGGTAAATATTCCTATCTGAAAGCCTGGCTTCTGCCTATTCATCAGTAAAAGCACACTTCTGACATTTCCTCTGGAACAGCTTCATAACAATACCCAGCCCTCTCTGTGGAAGCCCAGATATACAGCAACAGCTCCCAGAATGGCAAATCTGCCTTGTTCTTCCTTTAATTACCTCACTGCTAAGGAAAAAAAGAGTGACACACTTTTCTTGCAAGTGGAGATTAAGCAGAAATTCAGCTCCAGCTCAAAACTGTGGCTCCCAGCTCTGATTTTAAACAAACAGCGAAAGAAATTCCTAATGCCTAAAGCCAGCAACCTCAGACCATGTGGAAGTTCTCCACATCACTAACCTGATTTCCCAAGGTGATGAGGTGCAGAAGGCTGCCTAACCTGACATGAATTATCTGTAAAAAAAAAAAAAAAAAGCCTTTCAGAGACTGATCACTGATCCCAAAGCATGCAAATTTTATTTAGTAACAGATCCAGTGGATCTCAGCTGGTGACCAGCACTTTCGGTCAGTGTCAGAGCTGAGAGGGATTTCAGCCAGACCCAGGCTTGCTGGGTGGATGCTTGGGGCTGGCTCAGATGCTGCCCCAGTGTCCAGATCCCCCATGAGCCTGGAACTGGGCCCAAACTGACCTGTGGCTGTCTGGCTTCCAGGCTGAAGGTGGCTTCTTGAATCATCCTAGCCAGCCCTGAGCACGGTCTATCTGTGCCTGTCCTCCTGGCTGTGTGCTTGCATCAGCCAAAAGGATTCACTCCACAGGAGAACATCTATTTCACATCTCCCTCTGTATCAGATTGTGTTTTTCAGATTTATATGGAGACCAAGAAAGAAGGGTCCCACTGCTCAGATAAGGGATCCAGAGATGGGTGCACAAGGAACTGAAGATACACCTCTGCTGCTGTCACCAGAACAGTGCAAACACACCCCAAAAAAGCTAAAAATGGTAGATTAACTATCACAGCTAAAATATTACAGAGTGGAGCTCAACTGTGGGTTTGCTGCAGAAAGAGACTGAAACACAGCCTTCCATCCTGCTGGACAGTGTCCAGCTATTAGGCAGGAGCACATCCCACAGGGATGGAGGTTACTCTGCTCCTCTGTAATTAGCAGCATCCCCACAGAATCAGGGACAGAGTATGAGGGATTTGACAGTTTTAGGAGGAGAACATCATCAGAATTGGGGAGGTGGAGTCCCCACATGAAAAAATAACTAATATGCTAATATTATTTAATCATTGATTTGTATTTAACCACTTTGGGGGCATTTGTGCTCCTCCCCTTGGAGAATGGTCCTTGAGTCCTCCAGTGAATGATACTTGAATTTCCCTTCCCCATAGAGATGTTTCCTCTTGGAAGTGACTCTGTGAAACAGATAGATATTAATGAATTTTTTAGAAACAATTTCTGCATGCTTTTTTATAGCCAAAGCTGTTTTCTAGTTTAAACTTCAACTGAACTGAATAATCTTGGCTTCCTACAAGCTGCATTTCTCTGTGAATAAATAATTTCCCAGTTTTCCCTCCTTCAGATCTTATGTCCCATGGTATGCTTGGAATATCTCTGCAGAGATGCACGGCATCATTTTCCATATGGATCTGCAATCAGTTCCTTTATCGTTTGGCATAAACGATCGCACGGAATTAGTGCCTGAGGAAAGGGAGTGTGAACATTCCTTAGCACCCTCCGTGGGACTCTGCAGCGCTGTGATCTGGGCCACCAGTTCTCACCACAGAGACTTTCTGCCTCTTGGTGTGTACGGCTCTTGCTGCTCTGGGGAGTGATCTCAGCATAGGCAAGGCCACCTCCCTCCTCCAACCTTGTCACAACGCTCTCCCCCTCCTCCTGGTCAGAAATGCCATCTCTACCACCCTGCCAGCCTCCTGACAGTGCGGGAAGTCCGGACACAGATGTTCCTCTTGATCCCGGCCTCACTCGGCAGCTCAGCGTGCTGGTTCCCTCTCAGACATGCCATTGGGCCAAAACACACACACACTGAGTTTTATTTTTAATTCAGAGCCTTTCCTAGCCGCCAAGGTTGTGTAATTCTGCCCTTCCCTTTCCCCTTCCCTTTTTTTCACATCGGTGTGTGCTCGGGTTACGTCCAGCCCGAGCACGCTGTGCTGTGTACCAGTGGCTCTATTTTTACACCTCCTCCTAGCTCAGCTGCTGGCTCTGTGGTTTTTGATGCCCTATGCAAACTGCAAAAAGAAGCACCCGTTGTAGCCCAGAGCCAGCAGTTCCCAAAGCCCTGCCCCAGGCTGCCGCTATAGCTCAGCCATGGTCACAGGGTTGTCCTACAGCACTGCTGCCCTCCAGCTGCATCAGTCTGGTCGGCATTGTCCCCCGAGCACAGCTCCCAGTGCCTGGGAGTCCCCAGCTGCTTTTGCTGAGTCCTCCTCCTTGGGATACTGGGGACAGCTGTGCTTCTGTAGGTCTGTGCTCATCTCCTCTGCAGATGCTTTCTCAGGCATCCTCTCTGTGATTGCTGTGCAGAGGGGAAAGCTGGGCTAGCAGAGACATCAGATACTTTTTAAACTTCCCTCCACTTTTCACACACTTCTTGAATTATCCTTGCTCTGTAGTGGTCACAGTCATGGTGCAGACACACAGGCACTCAGCCATCCCTCCTCCAAATCCAGGGCACTTCAGTATCCACCACCCCTTGGGATGCCCAGGATCAACACCCTCTCAGGACCTTCCAACGCTGTTTGTGCCCATCTGGCTGCCTCTCCAAACCCCATCTCCCAGTGCCAGGCTGCAGTTTTGGGCTGCTCATGTAAGAGGCAGCCTGCCCTCGGCAGCCAAGACCACCTGCCTGCCACCCCCAAAGGGAAGTGGCCCCAGCCTCCCTCCCCTGTGGCTGCAGGGCCAGAGACCCTTTTATGTGACACCAGCCACTGTTGTCATTGAACTGATGACTTGAAAGTGTTCGGCACAGGGTGGAACGAAAAAAATGGCAACTGCAATGTAATTAATGCTGTAACAACTTGTTTCCCCCTTGGAGAATTATACCATTAGCTGCTTCAATTGTGCATGAAATATAAATTACATTACTCAGAGGCATCATGTCTAAGCAGATACAATCCTAAGTGACACGGCTTGCCACAGTGTATCATGCTCCCTGGTCAAAATTAACAGAAGCCCGGTTGCCTGAGGCTAGCAGATATTCATTCAGATATCAAAGTTATAACCACGGTAGTTCAACCGCCTTCCTGCCTCAGGGGATTTCCCAGGGGAAAGCAATGAAACCGGGCTCTATCATCTGATGAGAGCAGCTCACAGGTTTGAAAATCGCTGGTGTACCCCTGGCAACTTGGTGTTTCAGAGCCTGGTGCTTTAACAAACCAGGGATGCCGTAGCATCACCGTCCTCACCTCTGATTTGCGTGTGCCTGATTTCTGTTTGCTGCAGTCAAATCTGACCAGGGTGGTGCTGCTAAACGTTACAGGGATGGATAGCAAGGACCCTGCAGGAGGGCTGCAAAAGGAACCCAGAGGCAGGAATCTCCCCCTCACACTGAACCAGGACCCTTTCCTGGACACAGGAAGCTTCAGTTCTTGTACTTGGCTCCTCTAATTCTGGGGTTAGCAGCTGGCTAGAAGACACGTTTTATTCTCCTCCAACACCCATCTATAATGAATGATTGCAACCCTGCAGCCTCGATTAGCTGTGTTTGTGAAGAATAATTCAATCCACTGTTGGAATAGCATCACAATTTTTTTTTCCTAGTCACTTAAAATGGACCCTTATAGCTGCAAATGTGAAAACAGAAAGGGAACTGCAGTTACTCTTCTCTGCCTCCAGAATAGCTTTTGCCTTAGTTTGCCTTTACAAAGTGGAAATCCTAAATAAATCTCTTCCTTGGGGAAAAAATATGGGGAGAAAAAGACAGTCTTGACAGTCATAGAATCAGAGAACATTTCTGTTTCACTGCTTTCCAGCATCTCATTCCCTAGTTTGTCTGTACATCCAGGGGTGCCCCATCCCTGGTGCAGAATCTGGCACTAGCCCTTGTTGAACTCCGCATGGTTGGTGATTTCCCAGTCCTCCAATTTGTTGAGATCTCTCTGCAAGGCCTCCCTGCCCTCCAGGGAATCAACAGCTCCTCCCAGTTTTGTATTATCTGCAAACTTGCTCAGTATCCCTTCCAGTCCTGCATCCAGGTCATTTATGAAGATGCTGAGGAGCACAGGGCTGAGGATGGAGCCCTGCAGAACCCCACCTGTGTCAGGTCACCACTCTGTCACCATTCACTACAACCCTTTGTGCCCAGTTGCTCACACTTCACATGATGTGTTCATCCTGCTGTGTGCTGGACATTTTGTCCAGAAGGTTTCTGTGAGAGACAGTATTGAAAACTTTACTGAAATCCAGAAAAGTTACATCAACTGGCTTCCCTTGGTCGGATAGGTGGGTTACCTTGTCATGAAAGGAAATCAGTTTTGATATGCAGGAATTTTCTCTCATGAAGTAGTGACCAGTGGCTGTGATGTCTCTGGGGTGTTTTTCAACACCTCCCAAAATAATCTCCATAGCTTTTCCAGGCACTGAAGTGAGACTGACAGGCCTGTAGTTCCCAAGGTCCTCCTTCTTGCCCTTCTCAGCCAGCATCTGCTGAAACAGGGTGAAATCCTGCAAGGTGCTGTGTGCCTCCAGCTCCCATTTAAACCAAAGAGAAATGAGGATGCTTGGCACTTTCAAGGTTTTTTTGGCATTTCAACATTGCACCAGTGGTGTTGCCTGAGAACTGCCAAGAGAGTCACGGCAGGTGTTGGTTGTGGTCTCCCCAGGTGGGGAGCTGATGCTGTGGAGAAGAAGGCTCAGGCTAGGTACCACCCACAACACACCCTTTCTGCGTTGTAAAAACTGCAGCACCATTTCCTTTGCAGGGCCATGCATGTGTGGGTTTTGCTAACAACGTGCAGGGCAGTGGCTCAGCATCAGATTAAACAATAGGTGTTGACAGGTCTTATCCAATGCAGCTTTGGTCTTTTAGTCCCCTTGACATCTGCTCCTCAGTAAAGCATGAAGAGTGCATGAGAAGCACCTTGCTCTAAGCTGGAAAACCTGTCTGTCAGAGGAAAGAAAATGACCTTGGTCCAAATTGACTTTGGAAGGAAAGGTTGTTTTCTCAGTCTCTTGTCTGGATCAAGATCCAGACAGTGAAAATTTCTTTGCTCCAGAGAAACTGTTACTAAATTCAGTCAGAAGGTAAAACTGGGATATTTTCAGAGGGAAGACTCTCAATCCCTTTTCTGGTTTTGAGTTTTGGGTCAAAATGCATGACATCTGATTTTAAAAGGTGGAAGTATCTAACACAGAAGCAAATTCACTGCTGAGAGCTTTGCCTCCTGAAACTCAAATTGCCACCAGGGTTCAGTTCAGGAGAGATGCACCCCACTGCTGGTGTACTCCATGTAACCACAGCACAAGGGTTTCCTGCTTTCCTGCTCATGGCTGAAAGTTGTACCTGTGAATGTGCAGTCACAGGGAGCTGAAGGCTTTAGTTTAATAAAGGGGCAATCTCAGAGCACAAATGTAATGCAAGCTGCAACAGGGGCACCCTGGGCAGGGGAAGACCTGGGCTGTGGATGTATCCCTCACAAACAGGAGGCATTGCCAAATGCTGAAATGCCATGCAACCTCTTCCTTCAAGCCCTCACTGACTTCTCTGCAGCAGCCTGAATGTTGGCAAAGGTTTCTGAAGAAAGGGAAAGAAAGATAAAGAGAAAAAGGGATTTTCAGCAGCATTATTCTAGAAGAGGCAGGCACGTGACTTGCCACACGCATCTGGAGAAGCCTCCCCTGCCCCCACAGCAACAGCCAATGCAAATACACCTGAACATGTCAATATTCACAGCATAGTCCTTAAAAAAATAGCTGAAGGAAATCAAACATGCTGCTTCCTGAGAAGACCAGGGAATATACATTCCCAAGTGCTGACCAAGATCATCCATTATACATTTCTATCCATTTCAGCAACTGCCTGCGCATCCCCCGTGTGCCTAGACAGGACAGATGCCCTGGTTCTGTATCCAGCACAGGAGAATTGCATCCAGCAAAGAGGCACCCCTAGATCTGCGGGTTTGCTCTCCTGAAATGTTAAAATGCCAGCACTCTTTCAGGAACAATTTTCTTGGCAAGGGAAGATCTTGAGTGTCGATTGCACTTCGGCAGCAGCCAATGTAGGAAGTAGCGGTATAAATTCTCATTCTCATTAAATGTGTCTGTCTGACTGATGGACGCCAGTAGAATTACACAGCGGATCCAGATTTGTGGGTCTGACAGTAATAAACCAAATTTTCATATAGAATACATGTCTCAGAGGGGTGTCGGACATGCTTTATTTCTGTGAGTTATAGGCACTGCGTGACATAGGAACGGTGCTGGGCACCCCTGAGTGGAACAGGCACCGAAACCAGCCCAGCCCTGATGAGCAGAGCTGTGACCTCTCATTCCCACACTGCTTTCACTGCCCAAGAGACATGCCCATCCAGTGCTCCTGCTCATCCAAAAAACCTTTCACTCCAGAAAACCTGCCCTGTGTGCTGACACACTCCTATGCTTTGCTGCAGCAGCCTTGATAGGAACAGGCAGAGAAGGGAAAACCATGCACAGGAGCGTCTGAGCTTCTCTCCTGAATCCACCATCACTTTTCCAACCCCTGGTAACCTTCCCGCAGAGGCACTACAACCAGGCAGGCAGCCAGGAAAGTGCTGCAAAGGTCAGGGCACTGGCCTTTTTTCCTTATAAAGCAAGTGTGAGCCAAAGGTGTAGGTGTCAGGTCTGGGATGTTGTGGGTCATAGTACAACTGTGAGGCAGCCAGGACACCCAGAGCTTTGTTTTCCAAATTGCTACAGCAACGACCAGAGTTAGATACTGGAGCTGTTAATTCATCTGCATGGCTGCCAGTAGTGGAGTGGTGCCAGAAGGAAAGGTCTGCAAATTTTCCCAGCACGACTATTTATCACTACTGCTCTCTGTCCTGCTGTTTCAAGTGGGTTAATAAAAGACGTAAAATATTTCCTTGTCTTACTTTTGCACTTTGAGCTTCTGTTTTGCACACAAGGCTCTTTTCTCCTCTCCTGTCCCAACTTTTTCCCAGCAACCTGTCTCAACTTTTTCCCAGCAATCTGTTTTGCCCTGGTCCCACACAGCCACCCTGCTGACCCTTCATTCTGGGGTGTGGGGTGCTGTCCCTACTGCTGCAAGCCCAGGGGGCTGTTTTGGGCTGTTCTCTGTTCAGTCCCTTTCCCAGGCACTAGGTAACACTCAGGAAACCCTGTGCCAGCTCCTGCTTGCTGCCTTTCCTTGCCATAGTCTTAGTTTCTGTCCCTGAACTACCAAGCTGCTGAGCCCCATCCTAAAAGTGCCTCCCATGCCCCCTCTCTACACCATGTGAGCATCCCTGGTCCAACAACCTATTTGCTGCCACGCTTGTGAGCTCCTCTGCCGCCTTGGATTACTGCAAGTGAATCAGCCAGCAGCAGCTTTGCTTTTAAAACCCTCTTGAAAGCGTTTTCTTCCCCACTGGAAGCGTCAAAGGAAATTCCCCTTGATGAGGTTACTGGCCCTGGAAAATCAGCTAGGAGCATGCCAAGCAGAGGGCTCTGGTAGGTCTCATGTTTCAGGACTAATCCTGGGGTCCATGGTGGAGGAAGGTCCTTGGGAAGGTGGCTGAGTGGTTGGGCTGCTGTACCCCAGGAGCCCTTGAAAGAGGATTAGGTCAGCGCGCCGAACAAATGGAGGGCGAGCGGAAAGCTCAGTCATTTTGGGATTGCTCACCACAGCTGCAGACAAAGAGATGAGAAGAGGGATTTAAAAGATTATTCTGAATGCAGGCCAGACTTCAGGAGAGCAGCTAGCTGGCGGATGGGATTGCAGCCCCCTCCCACCATGCCCAATCCAGCCAGACTGTGCTCACGGATGAGGCTGGGCATGTGTGATTATATGGAGATAGGGGGTTCTATTTGCTTTTTGGATCCGTTTTTTGGGCAGTTTCTGTGTTGATTCTGGTCCCATTATTATGTTTGTTTAGGCTAATATTTACCAAGAAGTCCTCCCCCAGACCCAGCCTTTCTTTCCAGAAGTGCCTTTGGGGTTTCCACGCTGACAAGGCTCTCTCAGGAGCTGCAGTAAGTGTTTACCCACATGCTGGGGCTCCACCTTGCCTCAATTACTTGGAAGATTATGCTGTTCCCAAAACGGTGACCTTTCTCAGTCTTGGGGCTGTATGGAGTTTTATATTGTGTTTTAGGATTTGCATTTTTATTTACTATGTGTTTCATTGGACAGCTGTTCTCTAGCACAGATTTTTAATGCTTTGGAGGAGATTTCCTCAGTATCCCCTCTTGTCCATGTCCTTTAAAAGTAATATTTGATAAAACTAAGCTGTTTCTTGTGCATTCCCCAGTTGATTTCCCAGACTGATCGCATGACTTCCAACGCCTTATTCCCTTCCCCACATCCTATATTATTCCTACAGGCCATACAGTCTGCTGCTCTACCTGTAGTGTGATAATAGACATCTGGAAAGAGAGGAACCAAGAGGACAAAAAAAGAGAAAACTGTACGTATCAAAATCACAAACCCTTCCCCTTAATTTCTTGTCCAGAGAACCAGCAGTGGTCATTTGCCAGATAAAAGCTATATATTACAGCACTTCCCAGAGATGCCCGTGCTGCTGATCTGGAAAACCACACTGAGCTAAGACTCATTAAAAATCTCTCTTGGCAATTTCAGATTTTGCATTGAATAAAAGGTCATGATTCCTTCATGTCAATAAAATCCGTTTCTGAGTATTTCAATGTTCAAGGAGGTTGAGATCCAGGCTGAACCAGCCTCAAGCCTTCACAGAGTGTGAGTGTCTGTGCCCCATTCCCCAGGCAAGCAGCAGGGCCAGGCAAATCACCTCTGTGAAGTTCAGTCAGAATTGTGCTCCCCTGTGCACAGCTGTGATGAATTTCTCCTTTCACACTTCTCAGAGGCAAGGAGAGATCCACAAATGCTTCACTCCCATTTCAACCAGTGGTCCCTCCAGCACAGGGGATTGTCTCCCTGAGGTCTGGTCTGTGTGGACTCTGCTCCTTCCTTCTTCCAAGCTTCCCTCTCTACTTTCCCACTGAGAGGTGGTCACCTTCTCGTCCCATGGGAATCCGTGGTCCTTGAGTGTTTTCCTTTGGCCTTCAGTCTGAAGGATCTGAAGCTCAATCTCAAGAAATGTGGTGCTAGACTGTAGTTTTGGGGCCCAAGTGTTGGAGATGCTGTGCAGATCCAGCAAAGCCACAAAAGGTCACACCAATGAAGCTGAGAAGATGCAAACTTTATCACTGGTGGACATGGGAACCTTGCCCCCTAGCATGGGTGAGGCCTAAATATTTTCCAAAAATCCATCAGGAAAGGCCTGTTTATTGAATAAAACCTTCTATAAGAACAAGGGTGGAAGGAGATGGCATGGGTTTGCCCTTGAGACAGTTGATGTGATGTTGGTCTGAAAGAAACAAAGTGATTTTACTGACATTTGCTCTTCCTTCCCACATCTTGCAGGAGTCAGACAGCTGTGGCTGGAGCTGTAGGATATTAAAGGACTTGGCAAAGATCATTACCTAAATACGGATGAATATGTCATCCCTGGTCCATCCCAGCCTCCAGGGGACGAGTGAATTTGGTTTCTTACTGCACTTCCTGTACTTAGTGGGAAAAGGGAGGCTGCCATCACAGAGCAGAGTCAGGTCACCATCCTAAAAGAGAAGGAGGTGTCAGCCTGCACCAGTCGAGGCAAGCAGAGGGCATTGCCTCCTGACCCTGGCCATGAGTACTTCAGGTATTTCAGGGACCAGGACTTTAGCTTTAGGAGACAGAGTGAGAGGAAAAGGATTTGCTGAGAGCTGCATGGCACCTGGGAAGGGAAAGAGCCACAGAGGTAGCCCAGGAGCGAAAGGCAGTCTGCTCTTCTCGGCTTTGTGTCTTCTTTGGACTGAGCCCAAACCTGAGAACTTTGCAGCTCAAACCCACCCACACAGTGTTAGCTAAGCTTGTGTAAAGCTAGATCCAAACTCCCCAGTGCTGAAGATCAGGTGGCTTGTGCAGATGGCTAAATATAGTGGTCATGAGTGTCCAACTTCAGGGCACCTTGTTGCTGCCAACAGCAGCATTTCTCTGCTCACACTCTCCCTCAAGGACATCTTGGCATGGCTTGCATGGCATCCCTCAGATGTTTTGGAAGCATGAGAGGCCATGGTTAGGAAAATGGGAAGGGGCAAGAACAGGAGGAGATATTGGGTGAAGGAGAACTGTGCTGACGTCCCAGGCTGACAACCCATTCCCACCTGACCCAGCCAGTTCTGCAAAGTGTGTGGTCACCCTTTCCAGTGTCTTCAGGCAAGCTGAGCTCCAGAGAGGGTGGTGGCAGGCACCCAGTACTCCCAGGAGGCCAGACAGCTGGAGGCAGGAGTCCTGGCCCCTGCTCCTGGCTTGGCTGCTCACCCTGGGGGGGGGTGCACTTCCCACCTCCTCTCCTGGCACTTTGGAAGGGGGAATTTATGATCCTGACCTTCTTCCTGCTGTCAGATCAGCTGATGAAAAAGTGCTATCTAGGAATTGATTAGGGACTGGTCCAAATCACTGCTGTAAATCTAAATGCCCCCAATCAGAAATTCCAATATAAAGCTGAATTTTAACATCGGCCCTATCTATAACAGGTCAAATCTGGATTCTCAGTTTCCTTTAGAAGAGTTTAGTTAAACTTTTTCGAGTCTAGCTCCTAAATACATTAATAGCAGCAAGTGAATTTGTGATCTCCAGCACTTTCAGAGTTAATCGAGGATAAATGGACACTTTCAAATAGATTCAGGAGGTCTGACTATAAATTGTCTGTATGATAAAAAGCAAATATAAATTTTCAAAAAAATTTAACCTTGCATGGTGTATAAAGAGAATACATAATATTCTTGAGCATAAATACATCTCAAATCAAGCCCATTGTGTATACACAGAATATGTAATGGGTTTGCTTGAGACATTTACCTCAAGCTGAGGCTAAACTGGTGATCTTTTTATGACCAATATAGTTCTTTGCAGCTTCCTCCATGCTTGTGTGTATATCATTTTGCAGGCCCAGTACAGACAGTCCTCGAGTATCTGTAGATGTGCAAAGGGTACATAAAACCTCTCTCACACGACAGGCTCTGGAGTCAGCTGTGGAAGTGGCTCATGCAGCTGGGAAGGACAGAGCTGTGGGCAGAGGGCTGAAAGGAAGAGGTACACAAGTCAGCTGGAAGAAATGGAAAGGAAGACCGGGCACTGGCTGGAGTTCCAATCAGCTTTATCTGACAGCTTAGGGCAGGGATGAGAGTCAGCAGGAGCCACACTGACCAGATAAATCTAGGCCTAGTCACAAGAAGGGGAAGGATGCAGTGCCTGCAGGACACACAGATGAAGCCTTTGCACTGACACCATGCCCCTGGCACAGCACAGTGCTGAACCATGCACTTCAAGCCAGCACCTCCAAGGCTGGGCAACAGCTGCAGGGTTTATTGCCCTGACATGCTGATCAGAAGTGCTGATCCAGTCTGAGGGAAAGAAGCTGGCCTGGAATTGACATTATGGGATGGAGAGGGCTCTGCCCGGGCCAGGAGCTGTGGGGAGCAGCAGTGGAGTTGGCCTGAGGAGGCAGAGATCGTGCTCCTGTGCGTGCACAGGCTCTGCACACAGACACCTCCTGTGCATGCTGCCTCCTGGCCTGCTGTGTGTCTCATCTGCAGGCCAAGGGTTCAAGTCAGATAATCAGACTGTTATTATTGTGTTTGACTTAGTGTAGGGTTCACTGGCTGTGCCCACGTGGCAGTGCTCTGTTATCAGAACAAACAAGTGGCTAATTGCACATCTGCTTGAGAAGTGGTGGAACACCGTCCCCTGTATGTCTTGCTTGAAGCAAAACATGGGCAGCTGAGAGGGAAGGGGCAGAAATTGGTTCCAGCACCTCCTCCTGCCAGCACTCTCAGAGGTCTGGAATTGTTGGTCACACCACAGGATCCACCTGCCTGTGTGGGGACAGGGCCATACAGGGTGTGTGAGTTTTCTAAGGACATCATCACTCACCAGGAATGTCTGTGGCAAATGCTTCCTAAAAAATGAGAGAGGTTGGTTCCTCGGTGCTGGCCCCTTGCTTGAAGTCTGCTGCTCTTTAATGTTAGCAAAATCCATCTCACCTCTATACCAACACCCTGTAAATATAACTGCAATTCACAGGAAGCCAGTGTGTGCCAGAACAGCCATGCTGCACACGGAACACCTACTTCAAGAATTATATTTATTCCCTGGTTCCAGTCACAGGCCACAGAGCAGGTTTATGAAAGGTTAATGTCCCCTTATATGGCTGCTGTCAGTTCTTACTTCCTCCAGAAGCTGCATTTTAGTCTTTCTCCTTCCACTCCCTCCTCTCCTTCCATCCCAGAACTGCAGCTCCAGGAACACGAGGGGGAAGGAGGGAGGAAATGATGCCAGTGTCCCCAGCTGATCCAGGCAGTGCAAGTGCAGTAACACCAGTGGCATTGGAAGTGCCTGGGACTGCTCTCACCGAGCCGTGGCTCCTGGCTCGTGGTTTGGCCAGGTTTACTCCTCCAACAAGTCCCAGCAGTGTTAGTCCTCATCTGAAGTCCAAGTGTAGGTTCCAGATCCAGTTTTGTCCTCTGATAGAGCAGACCTGAGCTCCTTCAGTGATATAAGTTGTTCTCCCCAAGTTTTGAGGGATGCCCACGTGAAGCTCTTTTAGCCCCGGCATGCCCAGGTGGAAATGGAGCCATCCTGCTGATTTCAGACCTTGTTCCTTGGGACCACACCTGTGTACGTGTAGGTGTACATGGCAAGGGAATAAACACTTCTACAAATTTCCCCCCTTAACCCTTCCTTTCCTCACTTGTCTCTCCCAGGTGACATTAATAGAATTTAACATTGTGGCATGACCCGTTAGTCATCCTGCCAGACTGGTAATTTGGTGAAATGACAAACTTTCAATCATTTGAACAAATGGCTGTTTCACTAGGGCATTTGATCAAATGATTAAAGCTAAAAGGCATTTGGCCACGTGACTGAAGATGTGATCATGGCTCTGGACAGGTGCTGGACCAGATTTTTATAAAACAATCAGACTGGAGCATAATTCTTCATGCACCTGAGCTTCAATATGAGCAGGTCCTGCCTGATGCTGGTGTTATGAAGGAATGTGGATTTCCCTGCCTTCTCCCTCCTTGTGACCTCTCTCATGTTCAGTTTGCCTGTCTCTGTCCCCAAAGGCACAGGGGCCTTCCAAGCCCTCTGACCACGGGACATGGGCTGGGACAATGCAGGTGGGAGGATGGAGCAGGGAGTGGCAGCAAGGCTGGCCATGGCATGGTGCCCCTGGGAGTGGCCACCCCACATGGCCTCAGAGTGTTCTGTGATTCTGTGACTGCAATAGGGGCCCTTGGAGGGGAGGGTGTCACAACAACCCAAAGGAAGGGCTGGGGTCCTGCTGCTCTGCGTGGGGAGCAAGCATGGAAGGAGCTGAAATGTGGCTGTCCCTCTCATGTGCAGTGGAGAGTCTCTGGGGAAATAGGCATTCAGAGATGTGTCTAGGGTTTGATCTCTCCCCCAGAAATCCTCCTGGGCAATTTGTCCATTCCCAGTCTGTCCCAGTTATTTACGACAGCAAGATAAACACTTTCCAGGCAGAGAGGGGAACACAATTTCTCTTCTGTGGAGCTGACAAGCTATGACTGGAGAGGGACAGTGTTTGTGGTGAAAAACTTCCTGTAGCTACAGAGAGGTCAACAGGATGCTTACCAAAAATGAGATTAGGTTCATTGAATTAATGTAGTTGAAGCAGGGAGCACAGAATATACAAGTGAAGAGAGGACTAAAGCTTTTGAGCACCAAGCACTGTGATGCATTTAGACAGTATTCCCAAATCAGTACCTTGATGTTTTTGCCAAAAGCTAAACCCCCTCCCAAACCCCAGAATACAAGAAAACAATGTAAAAGGGACTATTTCCTGACCAGACTCATTGCCCAGCCACTGTTCAGATTTTCCTGCACATTCACAAGAAATGTGACCTTTGAATGCTGTTGCTGGGGGTAGGCCTGGTCCTCTGAGGGATGGGAAAGTTTATGATTGCTGGATGAAAGCAAAAAGGAAGCAGCTCAGCCAGCAAAAACCCTGGAGGTGTTTCCAGTGCTTACTGCATTTGGAAGACCCAACAAAACCATGCCTCCCCTCCTATGGCTTCTGAAGGCAGTTCTCAGCCTTCCCTTTTAACATAAGAACACAAAAAATGCCTCACTGGGTCAGACAAGCAGCCTGTCAGGCCCAGTGCTCTGTCTTAAGCAATTTAAGGAGAGAATGTGAGCCTAAACACCCTCTGTGACTCCACTTCATCCCTCAATGCCCACACCTGTAGATGTGTTAAGGGTGATGAAGGGCACATCCCTGTCTGTTCCTTTCCTTTAACATCTGTTTACAACCCTGTCAGCCATGACCATGTCTAATTCTTTTCAAGAAAAGGAAATGAGAGATCTCAGCCCCAAACTCCACTATTTTATATTATGTCCAGTAAGCTGTATTCCAAAACAGCCATCCAAAACATTCAGACAGGGGGACAAGGTCAGGGAGTGCTCCAGGCTGAGGGCTGCCTTCACTTGGTGTCCACAGTGCACAACCTAACAGGATCCCTGTCATGGTCAGGAGCTCTCAGGAGAGTGGAGGAACAAAGACAACTGCATTCCTCTCCTCTGTGTGTACTTTTGTGTGCCACTTTTGAGGAATGTCTTTTCTTCTTCTTTTTTTGTTTTAGTCCTTTCTCTGCAGATGTACATGACAAGAGGCTTTTAACTAAATGGTTGGAAGTTTCTATTTGTTCAGGGGACTGTGAGATTTTAATTTAGGTAAATGAGTGAAATTTTCAGCCACTTGACTGACAAGAGTGTTTGGGGAGAAGGAAAGCCTGGAACAATTTGATGAATTTACCATCAGAATGACTGAGATGTAAATCCACACTATGGGAACTCCTTTCTGCCTAATAAATAATGCTGTCTCACTTGCCCTACCAGGGCAATGGGAGAACTCATTAATTACTGAGTCTGCATAGCCTGGAAATCAGATGTTAGTTAAATACTAACTCTTCTTATCCTGTAAAGCAAAAGGCTGTGTTTGCTTTGAAGTTGACGTGGTTTTTTGGTAAAAGCACAACCAGGATTTTGTCCTGTGATGAGGCTATTCACACAGCTACTTGAGGCAGGTATAAATCATGTGGACTGTGCATGGAACAGGAGAAATCTACTCTATGCAAAATTAATGTTGGGCTGGCCCAGCAGGAGCAGTGCACGTAGCAAAGGTGAAGTGCACAGTCTTAGGGGGAAGCTGTGTGCCTGCCCACCTGGTAAATTTATGTCTTTCACCTCTAGAACTTCAATTCATGCACAGTGTGAGGTTGTAAGTGAAATGAATTTATTGATGCCAGTTCATTCCCTAATGGGTAACAGTTCATGTCACAAAATCAGCACAGATAATTTGTCATGATTGGAAGTCTCTTTTAAAGAGAGGCTCCAGCATGCAGCGGTATGAAGGAATTAGTTCTGGCCCCTGGGAGAGATGGCAGAGCTTGATAGAGAAGCCCATGCTCCAAGAGAGGAAACAGAGGTAATAACTAACCCTTCCTCCCAGCCCCTCACCCCCTCTGAACTGCGTCAGAGAAAGTTCCTGTGCCGTGAGTTCAACAGTAATGAAAAACAGGCCTCCCTCATATTACACCTCATCCCAGGATGGGAATGAGATGCAGTGGGTCTGCTGGATCAACACTAAAGTCAGCGGGAAAACAGCACCAGCAGAGCAAAACAGAGGCGACAGACTGCGTGTTGCAGCTGTGCCAAGAAGGAAACATCCCCTAATGACCCCTAAGGGTTTACTGCAGGGGAGATCCTGCTGACATCTGTGGTGGGTCTTGACACTGTTCCAGGCAGGACTCTCTGTCTCCCAGCTTAGCCTTGGGAAACTGGTCTTTCACTGCCCTCCTTGGCCTCTCTTTCCATCCCTCGGGATAAAGCACCAGGAGATGCTGACGCATGCTGCAGGCTCCTGAGCAGGGGAATGCCTCAGAGCTGCCTTCAAGTATTTCCCCTCAACTAAAATCCTCAAAATCCACCAACTGGTCTGTATCAAATTGCCTGGGAGTGCCTGTGAGCAGCATTTTGGATCACTGCTTGTGAAAACTCCTTGTTCAGTCCAGGAAACAATGGTCACACGAGTGTCACCTTGCCCACACAACATCAAGCTGGAGGTGGACCTGCCAGGGGCAGCACAAGGACAGTACCACCAGCTAAGGTCCTTGGAGAGCTTGAACTGGGACAGCCCAGATCTCACCACAGACACTCTCGTGCCTCTTCCCAACCTGTGCAGAGCCATGTGGTTGTGACCACATGGGCCCTAGAGCCAGGGTGGCCAGGGTGGTTCTTCATGACATTGCCTGGCAGATGCAGGGCAGGGATCTGTGACATCAGGATGCTGTTTATTGTCCCACTGACTGTTCAATTTCCAGCAAGTGAGTGACCTTTTAAGGTGAAGTCACTCTGGTAAAGCTGCAGTAAAAAAATAAATAAAAAAAGAGAAAGTATCATTAGGTACCTGATCAACTGATTTTCTGAAAAGTTAGAAGGTGCTGGGAAAGAAAGAGTGAAAGGCACATTCCACCCACTGCCACTTTACATCTTTGACTCCAGTGCTCTGCTTGACCCAAGGAGGAGAAGCATTACAGGAGGAAAAAAAATCCTGTAAGATGCCCAGTCTCCTCTTACCAAAAGTTATTCAAATGAGAGATGACTAGAAACTGTTCTTCCTGTGCCCTGGGAAATTCTGTATTCAAACACGAAGGAAACAAGGAAATAAAAAACTCAGCCAAGGAAACAAGCCTCAATCAAATTTGATTCAAAAGAGAAGGAAAACATATAAAAATCTGTGTCTCTCCTGCAGGGCTGAAGTAGGAATTCCCTGAGACTTCACAGAGTAGACTGGCTGGCTGCTGCTCTCTCCAGAGCACTTCCAGGGCTCAAAGGTTGGCCAGGAGGTCCAGCAGCCAGGAAGCCCTGGGAAGTCTCTCTGCCAAGGAGCCAGGAGACTGGGGCTTGGCAGACTCCATCCCCTGGCTGCCATCTCCCACCAGCCTGCCAGGTGGGCTGCTCTGGGGGGAGGGAGGGAAGCTTTCAAAAATTGCTTGGCAAGGAGGATGTCATTCTGCATCTGCCTGGTTTCTGGGAGGATCTCAGCAGAAGTGGCACGTTCCCAGAGCTTTCCATGCCGGTGTGTGAGGTTTTGCAATGCCAGAGGAGCGTGCCAGGAAATTGCTGACCGGCTGTACCGTGCACACTGAGAGCCAGCAGTTCTCAGCTGCAGCCCCGTCCATCTGCCCAAGGAGCAGCCAGAGAGACGTGGGGGAAAACTCACCCACCCCGACAGCAAAGTTCCCCCAGCATTCAGCACTGACTTCTTCAGCTGTGGGCAGCGCAGTGCTGGGATTTTGGGAAGCCAGGCATGGCCTCAGAATGCTGCAATCTGAGCCCCTGTGTGCAGGGTGGTGTTAGGCTTTACTTTATGCCTGCTCCTCTAGACACGCCCTGGGCCTGACTGCTGACCCGGGTTCATTTCCAAGCCCTCTCCTATCAATCAGGCATGCACATAAACTGTTCCAGTAATGAATCAAGCTGCCTTGTTCTTGGCCTCAATCAATCAAGCAAGACTGTGTGCCACACAAACATTCATCTAGGTTGGAAATAACAGGTAAAAACAGCCCCAAGCACAGCCTGCAGGGAGCAACTCCCCATTGCAGCAGTTCATCAGGGAGCAGAAATTTTTTGGTGTGCACAGGTATGTCAGAGGCATGAGACAGCAATTAAAGATGGTGAGAAAAGATATCCAAACTCAAGTATTTTCTAATAAAAATGTGTGAAGAGAAATGTAACACTATTGGCATGGAAAATTCAGAAGGCATAAAAGGCTCAATCTCTGTGGAATTCCACCCAGTTATAGAAAAGCAGGAGCTCGTGTTCTGCTTTTAAGCCTGTTTGAGAAAACCAAACTGTCAGATTTAACCAGGGCATCTTCAAGCCAATAGCTGGAAATGGGCCCAGATAATCTGTATAACCACAAATTTCTGCTAAGGCTCCTTAAAGATATTGGGAAAAAGAGCCATGCAGCCAGAGCAGAGGTGTTCCCCAGTCCTGGAATGTGGCAGGGTGATGAGCCACCATGTAACCTGACAAAGACTGATCTACAAGATACAGCAGAAAATCCTTATTAGACACCAGCCTGCTTATCAAGCAACTCAACAAGCTCTCCTGAATCACTGCATGGAAACTTAGCAGAAAATGTGTCTTTGTGAACCTCATTTTTCTCTCCCAGCTGTGCTGAGCTGACCATCCAGGATGTAATAAAAAAAGCAAGCTGCACTCAGTGCTTGCTTCAGACCCAACCCAACCCATCTTTATCAGTCCCTTCCAGATGTTCTTGCAGCTGTATCGCCTCACCATCGCCTCAGTTCGATGTGGCACCAAAGCAAATTAAGGGCTACATTTTCATAGGCCTTGCTGATGCTCTGTGCTCCATTTGCTTCTCAGCCTCTTTTTTACACACTAGTGTCTTCAATTACTTTTCCAAATGAAAGGGAGTCATGGTACTTTAATTAAACATTTAATTGAAGAGAGAGGAAGAAAAAAAGAGGGAGGGAGCTGATGTTTGCCAACGAGGAAAGGATAACGGTGAGAGATTGCTGCTTCTGAATGAAACCTCACAATGCTGCTGTCTGCAGCAAGAGGCACCCTGGGCTGGGGCTCATGTATCAAAGTACAGCTCAGCTCCTATTCAATTAATGTGTCTGTTTCAATGGGAAGCTTTTGTAAAGCATTGTTGGAAATGGTTTCTAATTTTCCCTTCAGTTTTTGGCTGGCTTAATTAAATGTATGCCCCCTGAACCCTTGTGTCTCTCCAAAATCAGGCTGATTATTGACCTAAGGGATTTTTAAAAATAATTTCTATGTTTCCTTGGCCACCTTCAGTGAATTAGTGAATCCAACTTTTTTTTTTTTTTTAAAGGTTCATCCAATACTGAGGTGATTCTGCTCCCTGCCCCTCCAAGAGCTGGCAAAAATGTGCATCATCTTTCCTTTTCTTCAGCAGCCTGAGAATTGCAACTCTCCAGGCTGGAGTTTCACCAGATAAAGAAGTCATGCAAGCCAGTGCCTCCACAGCAGAAGCAGGATGTCTTGGCACCCCTTGCCCCTTGCCTAGGGGCAGGATTGCCAGTGAGAACAACCCCACTCACTTGTATAAAGGCTCATTGGAGTGGATCCTCAGGAACTTAGGGCACCAGTTTGTTTTGGGAGTGAGTGACCTAAAGAGGTCTGGTTTGCCATTGGTTTGGGTCTCAAGAGAGAACAAAGCCCTGTGGACTTGTTAATGTCTGTGGCAGACAGAATCATACAGCGGCCTCTCCTTCATTGGAGAATTTGTAAAGTCTCTCTTCAGTTGCCTGGACTAAAAAGACTCAGAGACCTAATTATATTTGGGACATCTCTCTCTCAAATTCAGTGGAAATCTGCTAATAGGCTCTGAAATTATGGGAAGGTTGAATGAACTAACGTAGAATTGCAGGAAGCTCCTCTCCTTTGGAAAGCAGGCTAAAAATGAGCTTGGAGCCTGGGTCGTGTGTCCGTCGTTCCTGCCACCCCCATGTTATTTACCTGTGTCCTGAATGGATACAACACAGGACCCGTGTTCATTTGGCACTGTCCCTGCAGGCAGTGATCGCCTTTGAAACTTAGGCTCTGCCTAAAAGTGTTAAAGGATGAGAACATTCACAAATGTCAAATACAAAAGGAGGCTTGCACAAAGGAAGCATCCCGCGGCAGAGCATTGCCGCTGCACAGTCATCCTCCTTGTCACCAGGGCAGGCAAAACTGGGCCACTCCAGCAGCACTGGCTCAGGGTGGAAAGAATACAAGCCTGAGATCAGAAAACAGACAGTGAGTCTGATGAGCAGGGTTGCCTGCCTTGTTCTCTTCTCCAAAGGCTCTGAAAAAACAGCAGGACAAAAAGCGCTTCTTGGGGTACAGCTGACTAAAAATTCAAGAAGGAAACATTCTTGTCTGCCCACAAAAGACTACAGAGGCTCGCTCCTGCCTAGGGCACAAAAACGGTCCCATTCAGAGACGAAACTGTTGTTAGAGGCTCTGTAGTGGAAAAGCAGTGGAAGTGCATCAACCTGCTGGATTTCCCACCCCCAGCAGGCAGGAGAGCTGCTCACAGCAGGGAGCTAAACACGGCTCCTGCTCCTCATGGTGCCTGTGCTGTGGATTAGATGCAGATTAACCCAGCGACCTGCCATCCGCTCTCATCCACGCTTAAGAGCATAAGCAAAGGGAAGCTGATGATTAGGGAAAAGAACAGGTGAAGTTCAGCTCAAAGTTCAATGTCATTGACAATAAACATGAATGCCAAAAGCAGAGTGGGACTGGTTTTACTCTCCATAAGCCTATGCAGAGCCCACAGCAGCTGAGTCATTCTCCTGAGGGTTCAGATGAGGGTGATAAAGGAGGGGTCCAGCCCGGACTAAGGTTCCCAGCATGGGAATTCCTATGCTCTGGTTTTGGTTCCATCACCAGCTGGCTCAGGGACAAGCCATGCCACTCCTTCTTGCCATAATTCCTTTTAGCTGCTTCTGAAGTGAATATACTGAAACATCCTCACCACATGGGGATGTTCCCTGCTTTGTGTGTGTTTGCTCTGAGGGACTGGGGATTTACATATGCAAAGTGCAGCAGGGAATTAGGAGCAAGCATCAACCAAACTATCTTGCACAACCACGGCTGAGTGTTATGTAGGAGGAGGAGACAGATGGGAGACAGACTTGATTTTATCAAGATAGGAATAAACTTAATTTCTAGGACCGTTTCTAATAAAATAAAGGGAATTCTCTCTGGCTTATAACACATTAATAATCACTGTAGTTGTGACACAGAATCAATCATGCTTTTATTCTGTACTCCTTTTTTAGGTTAGGAAAAGCAAGCCTGTTTGACCAACCTTTAGAATGAAATCCTTTGATATTCGTTGTTGTGTTTTCAGGTAACAGAATTCATACTGGTTTAAGAATTTACTCTTTGCATGCACCTTATCCACACCTGAGGAAGACCCAGAGCAGGTGGGGAAAGCATGATGAAACAAGATTCCCTGCAGGATGCAAGGCAAAGGAGTTGTCAAGCCTGCTGCTGCTTTCCTTATGAATGGATTTTATCCAGGCATTGCTGTTGTTGTTGTTTTTATTATTATTATTATTATTATTATTATTATTATTATTATTATTATTATTATTATTATTATTATTATTATTCAGAGAAGAGCGTGGGTGTAGGAGCCTGGGTGCCCCAGAGCCCTGTGTCTCTGTGATGCTGTTTCTGTTTGGGAGGACAGCAGTCAGGTTGTACACCCAGAGCAACCTAGATGTTCTTTTCATCCTCCTTTTAGGACAGTTGCAGAATATGGCACACTAAAATACATGTTGTAATGTGTCATCTCACTTGCTCTAAGACACCATTCAGTTAACAAGCAGTTCTGTGGACATTGGCACTGAGAGGAGCAAAATGCATGGACAGCTGAGAGATGAGGAGTTTCTCCCTTGGTTTGGGAAGGTGGGAGGTCTCCAGTGTCCAGCACAGGGGCTGAGCTCATTCTGCAGCACGGCATCCTGGCCAGTGGCAGCTCTCTTCTCTTCACAATTCCCTGTTTTAACAGACCTGTAGGAGCTGAATCACCTAAGCAATCTTTCCGTGCTTTTGCATTTTGTTGGCTTTGGCCAGAGGGTTTCAAAAGTTATTACAGGGAGAATCACACACACGGCGTGCTCACATAAGCCTTTAAAAATCCTGCTGCTGCTATGCTTATTACCATGGATAGTCCCCTTAGCTGAAAAATGAGTCATAATTGTAGAAAACAGTGCAGAACTTGAACCTAAGCCATTAATGCTAATGTAATATATGGTGAGAAATACTATTAACATTTGGATGGATGAGTTACAATACTCTGATTACCACACATTTGCATTCCTTAGCTTCTGTGTGATTACAACCTCAGCTTTGAAGCTGTGCTACCACAAAGACCTCTTCTGCTGTTTCGATTTGTTTGCTCAATGTGTGCATATTTGGAGCCAGTGCTGGTTTGCTGTATTAATAATATTGATGGCACAATGATTCCTGCCGTGCCCAGCCAAGGCGACACGGGGGGAGGACAGATGATCCTAAAGGGGTGAATTCCCTCTTAGGAAGGGGAGTTCTGGGGATTTATGGAGCAGTCACCTCGCTGAATTGTGGCTGTTTGATGACTCCTTAAAGGCTCAAGTCCAAGGTAGTGTCCCGACTTCCAGGAAGTTCAGCGGAGAGAGAGAGAGAGGTACCTCTAGAGGGCAATTCATGCCATGGATTGCAGCCGGGAGCGCTCCCGGTGCCGGAGCTGGCCGGAGCCAAGGAGCGGAACCGCCCCAAGGGACCGGCACAGGGGATGCTGCAGCTCTCTCCAGTCACTCAGCAAAAATGTTTCTGCCCACTCACCAGTGTTTTCCTCCCGGCTTTTCCCTGTGAAGAATTTTCTTGTGCCTGTTCTGTCGGTGTGAGGAGTGGGAGGATTCCCTTGGTGCTGCCGTGCTGCTTTCTCTGAGACATGGGCTGAGAAAGTTTTGTTCCCGGGTTCTCTAACTGTGAGCAGCAGCAGTGCCAAAAGGCAGCAAGACAGATCTACCTACCAAAATAATTGGGGTCTTTCTGGTGCTCTATGCATGACAAAAACATAAAAGAGATCACATGGGCAAGTGGTGAGGCCAGAGATTACGCCCAAATATGAAAGATCTGGCAACCCCTGTACTATTGGTAGGACTGTATTCCAGGATCTAGAAAACAGCAAGCTAAGTTATAAACTCTCTCAGCATCTTGAGGACTCCCTACTGCAAAACTTTGATGGAAAGTACCATTTCCTACGTTCTGCTTGTGGCTTACAAAGTTTCCCCATGGTTTTGCAATTACCTGGAGGTAGCCAGCCTGGAGGGTCAAGTTCTGCTCCCTCTTAAATAGAGAAGAACTTCTCTGAGAGGTAGGAAAGGTGCAAGCAGAAAAGAGTGGCTGACTAAGACCCCCTTGGGCTGTACCCATGCCTGCAGGACATGGGCAGGGTTATCTCAATTGCCATCGTGGGGCTGCAAGGTGGGGCCCTGCTCACCCTTAGTTTTGGAAAGCAAAATAACCTGTGTTGATAGACTGAAAGTCAGAGCACACTGTGGCTGGGCAGGGAAGGGAGCTTTCTACCCGTGCAGAGTAAAGCACATGGGTGCCAAGTCTCCTGCAGGGAAAGCTGAAGGCAATATCATGATGCTGGTCTGCCCCAGTCTTGGACCTGATCAGGGGAAAATGCTTACTTTTGGTTAATGTATGGAAATCTGTGTGTGAGGAGAGGAAGGAGGAGACAATTCTGTAACCAGTATCTATGTTGCAGTTTTAAATTAATGGCAAGTTGTCTTAATCGTGGGACAGGTGTTCCTTTTATTCTCATTCCTGCAGCAGAATAAATGAATGAAATAAAAAATGAGCAAGAACTTGAGCCTTCATGTAATGGGTATTGTGGGTACAGCCTCCTGTAAATTACATTCTGGATGCCCAACAGATAAAGTCTCATATATTACTGGGATACTCACGTGTCTTTTCAAGGCTCTCCTACAGCAAAACCCTGAAAAGTTAGCACACCTTCTGCAGGTTGGAGAGAGTCTGATGGAGGAGGAAGAGCAGCAGAGTCATTAGGGAACATCATTAGAGGCTTAAGAGCTAATGATCCAAAGCACATTGACATTAATGTGACTCTTTTTTTTAAACTTGAGGCAACAGGGCATGTGAATCCTTGCTTGTGATATTTAACATGTCTGGTTTTCATGCACTATTATCAATTTTGGAACAGGAAGGGGTTTTTTTTTTCTCCTCTGTAGAGTAAAATGCAAACAAATAATCCCCTTGTGCTGAACAAATCAAGTCCTAGCACTGGAGACAAAATTTCTTAGAATTGCTCCCATCAAAAAATCTGCTGCTTTATTTTTTCCCTATGTTTATAAAGGCAGTAAGCAGTTCTATTAAAATTAATAAAAATACTCACAGCCATACAATTAAACCGTGCCTGCCTGGCCAGTGGAAGGAAAAGCAAAGGCCAAGGGAACTTTAACTTTTTCATTATGCTTTTCCTTTTGTCACAATAAAGCCACAAAATGCTATTTTTGGGACCTAGCTTGAAAATCAAAATATTCTCCCTGGGGAACACTGTTTCAGCCCTCAGAGGGGAGAAGGGTTGAGGAGACAGCTGGACTCTCACTGAACAGGGCCATGCAGGGATTCCTGTGAGGGACTCAGTGCCTTGTAACTCCATGTTAAGATTTACTCTTTGCTTGAAGGAACAGTCCCTGTGCATTCATTTTGACCTGATAATGGCTGTGTAACAACCTGGGATACTACTTATTTACGCTGTTCCCTGACAGCTTAAAAATTCATTAATGTCTCAGCAATAAATTCTGAGCAGGCTTCCCTGAAGAGATGAAAAACAGGGACACCAGCTAATGAATTATCAGACAAATACTCTGGAAGGAGGGCCTAGGCTCCTTTTCCACACTGTTCCTGTGCCTGAATGGAAAGAGGCTCGGGTTTTAAGTTTCATTTTTTTGTTTCTGTTTTTCTGCAGAATGTGGGAGCAATGGAGGCAACCTCCCCATCTGGCACACACAGTCCATATGGCAGCCACACCATCCTCCCTGCATTTCAGAGGCTTCTGAGCTGGAAGGGCAGCCCTGTCTGAAACCCAGCATGGGCTGCACAGTAACTTCCAATTCCCACCCTGCTCTCCCTCCCTCCTGAGCAACTTATTTAACAGTGACAATTTACATACGGAGGTTTTACAGTGTGGACTAGGATGCCCCAGGGACTGATTTAAGACTCACAAATCCATTTCAGAGCCTTTGTGCTGAGAAGATGGTGTGGCAGATTCAATATTCAGCTGTGCTCATCTAAATCCAGAGGTGATTTGGGGGGAAGAAAACCCTCCAGATTTACCTTGGTGCAAGACAGAAAAATAAAGATGCTTGCCTGGACTCATAGCCACTGTACATCAGTGAAAAATGCCTTGCACACAAAATTCACAGTATTTTTTAGCTAAAGATAGATGACAAGCCTGCCACTATATATGCAAATATTGTAGAAGGTAGGAGATCAAACAACAAACGTATTTTTTTCTGCTAAGTTACCTTTCCCTTCTCAAAAAGTATCAAATTTAGAAAAAACTGAAAGCTGAACCAAATTTTGTCCTTGTAATTTCTGTGATGAAGTTATGCCAGGTATTTTCCCAAACAGTCCTTTGCTGTGGATTGCATTAATGGATGAATGATCCCCCCATAAGATACATTAATTTTTAAATTTACTGAAAGGGAAAGCCAGCTCAGAAAACACTGACAATACAAAACTAAGAATCTGACTGAAGGAAAAGATTTTAATTGATGTTATGGAACACTTTTTAGTCTTAGTTATGTGGAAATAGTGAAAACATGGTCTGGGAAAGATCTTTCTCAGTACACCCTTCCCAGAATTACTTTGCCTGGGCAGACCTAAAGCATCATCCTGTTTGAGTCTGAGACAGCTGAGAGACGGGAAGAGAATTCCTTGCTTTTATCACTTTCTAACAGGCAATTAAATTTATTTAAACCTTGAAAGTTAATTTTATTTAAACTCTGATTTCTTTTTGCCATGTAGGAATATGAAACTGTGCCCTGATATTAATAATAAATGAGGAAAAAAAAGGTTGAAATAATCATGATGAGCACATTCATTTTCATGAATACAGTTGTTTCAATTTCAGTCTCAAAATGAAGATGAAAATGTGAGGAAATCCAGATTTCCTTCAGCCATACTCTTCTTTATACCCCAGTGCTGCTGGGGATGCTGTGGATCTTTCATGAGCCATCCATGCAAGGGAAGGTGCCCCTATTTTGAGGGGAAGCAGCTTGAGACATTTTCTAAGGTACTAACTATGGAAAAAAATAATGAACATTGAAACCGTGGGGCTTCTGCCTTCCACTGTGCATAACAGAGCCTCTTCAAAGTGCTAAATGGCCCAATAAATATTTGGGGGCTGCCACTGCTGTTGGTATCAGCTACAGCACCTCCCCTGCTGCTGGCAGTGCTGGGGGCAGAAAATGCCACTGAAAGTCTCGAGCCTGAGTTCCACAGTTTTGCCAAGAATCCTACATGCAGGTGAACAAAACCTGTGCTTCTGACTCCTCTCATTTGAGTGCTGGTCTTGTCACACAGTGTTCAAGAAGTGAATCTGGGCAAGGAGGAGACCCCAGGTGCCCTGGAGCAGGCAGTGGCTGGGAGAGGGTGGTCCGCAGGTGTGGGAGGAATGGATCACTCCCCTTGGTACCAAGCAGCTGCTTACAGCCAGGTGGAGGACTGTGGGTTTTCCAATGAGGTTATTCAGCCTCTTATCAGTTAATAAGATATGATTTTTTTCTTTTAGGTGTATGGCAAGAATATTTAATGCATATGTTTGTGTGTGTGTGTCTCCATGTGTGCCTGTTTTAAAGACAGTACTCAGAAGCTCACAATGCAAAGGTGAATGTGCACCTCTATCCATGAGACTCTGCTCTGGAGCAGGAAGGCCTGAGGCAGTTTCACATGCAGAAGATCACATCAGTTTTTCTCCAGCATCCCTTGTACTCAGACAGACAAAATTCTGACAATGGACTTCCAGATTCAAAGCTGCTCTGCACTCAGTTTCAGTCCTTTCTGAAAAGTTGCAACCTGGAATAATCCTGAAATAGCAAACCTTCCAGCAAACCCTTCTACAGTCCTAAGCCAAACACCCTGACTTCAACTGAATTCTCTGAGCTGTCTGGGCTTTGTGGAAAAGTTTATTCAGTTCATGTGACTCACTCTTCCTCCTGTCAGGATAATGGAAAAGATAAACCTACACTTGGATGTCAAGAAACCACAATCACCAAACACACGAAGACCTGAAATTATTAAAGTGGGGAATATTTTAAAAATATTTCTAGTTCAGATTGGAAAAAAAAGCAAAACCAAAACAAAACCAAACAAATGCTTTCAGCAGGTGTTTTCTAACAAAATTGGATCTGGAGAATTCTGCCCTTTTCATTTTGCAGACCAATCAGATTCTGTACACATGTTGGACTCTTCACATGGGTTCAAGCCTCCATCTGAGATTAACCTAGCACTCATGAAAACATAATCCTACTCCCTCTAGAATGGGGCAGCACAGAGAGCTTGGTGTGACCAGCCTGCAGCAGGAAAACAGGAACACCAGCTGCTCCAGCAGTTCAAAATTAGTTTACATTGGTTCTTCCATTGCTGCTATGCAATAGCCTGATTTGACAAACACAGAATCTCTGAGTCAGTGGAAAGCCAAAATGAAAAGCCATTTTCCACAGCTCTGCCATGTACTTAACAAGGTTATATAACCAGTCATTACTTAGCTCTTAAACTGGCCATTAAGGGGGTTTTGCCTAAAAAGGGGTGAAGAGGTGTGATGAGTCACCCAGTCTTCCTCCAAACCTTTGTGACTGTTAAAATTAATAGAAGCCAAGCTGACATCAGGAAACTGTTTCTACTGATTGGCCACAGCCAGTTGTGATTTCCCCCACCCCGCTCCTTGCAGAAGTTTTTGAATGACTCAGCTCAGTAATGCTCCTGGTGAGGAGTATGGCTTTGGAAATGAAACTTTTTCCCCTCTGAATGTGCTTCTGCTCTGTCTCCTGTGAGGGGACACACATTACCTCTTACTCTTCAAGAGCCTCAGAACATACTCAAAAAACCTCAAAATCAAAAAAGAAGCACTCCAACCTCACATGAACCTCATTTATCTCATGAGCTTTTCAGGGCAACTCTTGAGGTTAGGGTTGCCAAGCAGAACTGTGCCTGACTTCTTTCAACTCTTAACAAATAAAATGTGTTT